>VKKT01003319.1:164543-175542 GCA_008038995.1 Haliotis laevigata | reverse complement strand
TCTCTCTCTCTCTCTCTCTCTCTCTCTCTCTCTCTCTCTCTCTCTCTCTCTCTCTCTCGGGTCATGGCCGAACACGTACGCATTCCTTCGTTGAAGATATGAGCATGTCAGAAATTATCATTTCAGTTAATCCCATAGACAGGATCCTGGTTCTGCAGGTGGTAAATGAATATTTGTGTTAAGTATGTATAAAAATATAAAAATACCTTAATAGACACTACTGCTAAGAGTATGGATTATTGAAAAGCCTTGAAGAAGCGACGATTTCCTATTAGATTGTTTGACACGAGGTAGCCCACAGCCACAGACAAACAAGTATTGTTTGTTTTACAATAAGATCGATATATACCTTTACCTTAAGTTCAGATCAATATAGGTCTAGACTCACGCCTGGGAGTACAAACAATAACTGTTGTTCTTCTTCCTCCTTTTTTCATTACAAATACATGTCTGAGCAGGCCCTAGGAACGGTGCCCGCCTCCTAATGTGTTATGGTATCAATCGGTGTTTGTCGTATCCTGACAACTGACGTAAGCAACATGACCATGACATGTCCTGTTTGGATTCTGTGACGTAATGTTCTTGTAGGGTGCTTCAAAGGTTAATTTGAACACAGAAAGGTGGGTGTGGTCTTCCGTAAACTACGCGGAAACACCTGAGACACGGGGGCAGGTAATGATTGATTTGTTGATGAATTACCTGACGAGTTTCTATTTTCTTGGTGGAACAGGAAGAGTTTGTGTTTAAAGAGTTCATGTACTGAACAGAATTAAAAACACCAGAGGAAAGTATGATACATGCTGTTCTTCAAAATAAACTATTGATTTTCTATCATGTCGCTTTCATCCACTCATTTTATTCTAAATATTGTCATGTTAATTTCACTGACCTTCCACTGATGGTGTTAATGTGACAAAGATTGTCTTGTTTGGGTCATCCTGACACTATTGTGTGCAGCATTAAAGACCCGTCAAGGTCCGGGTTAGGATATTGGCCTTCAGTAACCCAATTCAGCCGTATGAGGCGACTAACGGGGTCGGCGTAAAACTCAACTCACTCACTCACTCACAACATTAAAACATTAAACTTCTCATACCATGCAGTATATATCTTGTCAATACATTGTGAACTATCTTGTCTACACCATGACCACCCTTGTGCATGTACCAAGTCAACCATCTTGCATACACTGTGCCAAATGTCTATACTTGGCCATGCCAACTATCTCAGACTTTGGCGTCCACCACTCCCAAAACATACACAACAGTCTCGTATCCTGTTGACGCGGTTCCGTCCTATTGCGCAACTTAGTACAATAACCAGTCCAGAATTTTGAGACCAATTGGTTTAACTGGATGCATACATATTAATCGGTATTATTTGATACATCTGAGCACTTGTATATTGCAACACTACGCTCCTTCTAATCCTTGCAAACACGTCGTGCAGCGTGCTCTGTCGTACAGCGAGCTCTGACAAACGGAAACCTGGAAACCTGGAAATCGTGGAAATCTCAAAACGAGGCCTCTGGCGCTAGAAAAGCTTGGCGGCCTGGTACGGACTTGACATTATATCAATCACACTGTGTGTTACAGAACTAAACTGAATAAGCGCAAAAAACACATAACAGGTGTAACCAGTGAGCCAGATGCATTGTGAATCATTCTACGACCTGTGATTCAAGTGATTGGGAGGTACCAAACCCAACACACCAAAACGATTGGGAAGTCTAATCACTTCTTTTTGGAATGCAAGCGTGACATTTCGTGATGGGGGTCCACATTTTTACCATGTTTCTCCTGAATTTTGTCGGACCGCCTCCGTGGTGTAGTGGTTAGATCGTCCGCCCGAAGAGCGGAAGGTCGCGGGTTCGATCCCCGGCCTTGTCATACCAAAAGACGTTAAAATATGGTACTATACTAGCTAGTTGGTCCCTGCCTGGCGCTCGGCATTAATGGGTACAAGCACTGGTCGGCTCGGAGTCAGTATAATGTATCTGAGTGGGGTATTCATGCTTAACTGCGGCATGGTATCTCAGCTTAGGTCTGGGCTAGTACAAGCGGCCACACAAACACACGCATGCACGTAGTCATATGAGCGACGTTAAAGTACGACGTTAAACCCCATTTCACGTCACCTTCACCTGAATCTTGTCAATCACATTATAGTCAGTTGTTATTATTGGCTGGAAAATGCTGCTGTATCTCAGTATCTCCATCATGTAATGAAGCGCTGGCCTACTCTGTGATTCCCAGTTTATATATGATATCCATTCCTGAAAACAGCCGGTAAAATGAGTGCTACGGGTAAATGATCATACCGGTTTCTTTTCGTCGGAGGAATAACACGACTGTAGTTCCTCCAAGGATCGACTCATATTTATATGAGTTGCCCATTAACATGATATGCTTACAACGCAAGCGTAACATATCCCAGATGCTAACCGTCGCCGGCGACCTAGATTCGTGACGTTTTTTCACTACTTCCTGACTTTCAACCAAGCAGATTGCACGCACCAGGCACGGGAAATGACAGGAATGTCACGTGACAGGGGCTACTGTCTCACACGTGTAGAATGCTCTGTTCATGCGCCACCCTGTCTATATTTAGATACTATGAGGTACAGACATGGAGGAACTGTTAATCTGGAAGGTTGGATTGAGTGGCTCCATTTTCATTCCAGTCCAACATAACCAATCAGATTTGACTTTGATCGTGTTCTTGTGTACAACTGTATGCTTGCAACCACAGAAAATTAAAAAAATGGACCATTGGAGTTCCTTGTTATTATTATTTGTTTCATTTTGAAATTCAAACTCTGCAAATCAATTAAGTTGGTTTATTTCACACAAGTTGAGTTTGCCTGTTTTTTTTAAGCTTCATCAGTTAGTTGTGAAAACTGGTTTGGTGTGTACACAGTTTTGCGATTTTCATTACATTCATTTCAAGGTTACATATTACATCCATTACAATGTTACACGTTACATCCTGCACAAGGTTACATGTTACATCATTACAACGTTACACGTTACATCCTACACAAGGTTACATGTTACATCATTACAACGTTACACGTTACATCCTACACAAGGTTACATGCTACTTCATTACACCGTTACATCCTGCACAAGGTTACATGTTACTTACATTACAACGTTACACGTTACATCCTACACAAGGTTACATGTTACATACATTACAACGTTACACGTTACATCCTACACAAGGTTACATGTGTGTAACATACATTCCAACGTCACACGTTACATCCTACACAAGGTTACATGCTACATCATTACACCGTTACATCGTGCACAAGGTTACATGTTACATCCATTACAACGTTACACGTTACATCCTGCACAAGGTTACATGCTACATCATTACAACGTTACACGTTACATCCTACACAAGGTTTCATGCTACATCCATTACACCGTTTCATCCTGCACAAGGTTACATGTTACTTGCATTACAACGTTACACGTTACATCCTACACAAGGTTACATGCTACTTCATTACACCGTTACATCCTGCACAAGGTTACATGTTACTTACATTACAACGTTACACGTTACATCCTACACAAGGTTACATGTTACATACATTACAACGTTACACGTTACATCTTAAACAAGGTTACATGTGTGTAACATACATTACAATGTTACACGTTACATCCTGCACGAGGTTACATGTTACATCCATTACAACGTAAAACCATGCACGAGGTTACATATTACATCCATTACAACGTTACATCCTGCACAGGGTTACGTGTTATATCTATTACAACGTTACATCCTGCATAAGGTTACATGTTACATCCATTACAACGTTACATCCTGCACAAGGTTACATCTCTCTCGATTCCCCACGTGGGTACAATGTGTGAAGCACATTTCTGGTGTCTCCCGCCGTGATATTGCTGGAATTTTGCTAAAAGAGGCGTCAAACCAAACCCACTCACTCACTGGTCCAGAGTTAATTTTTTCAGATGCTGACGTCATATAATTTGAATATTGCCGGGTAAACCACCAAAAAACATTATATTCACATTCTCCTGGTGAGTTGTTTAACTTCCTAGGGTTATAAATGCCTACTGGCTACATTAATGTTAGCCTGATTACATAATCAATGTACTGATATACTGAATAATATCAATCAATATATTGATAATTATGCTTTACGGTAACGAGCGAGTTTGGTTAATGGCACTGGACCGCATTTCGCTTGTATCCTTTCATTTAAAATTAATTTCCTTTCACTTAAAATTAGAAAAATTCCCTTCTTAAAATAACGGCACATGATCATGTGACTGTCAATGGAACTCCAGCCCAAAGTAAAGCAGGTCTGTGCAGGACGCACCTCCCAGCAATATTCCAACTGTATGACGACGACCTTTAAATGACGACGTGTACACCAGACAACCCAGGGATTGATATAATGAGCAAGCAAGGTTACGATGACACCGAACCCAAACTCCGCGACTAACCACCGATTCAGTTTACCGCCTCTTACGACCAGCATTGGTGGGTGGCAACCGGTTCAAACCCGATACCCATACTGAGATATACTCGAACGTAAAATCACAAAACATGTGTTCAGGTCAAGGTGACATCCATCGCAAATTGAAAAATGTCATGCAAGTTGTGTTTCATTCTGAGAGTGATTGAGTTTGGTTTTACGCCGCTTTAGCAATATTCCAGCAATATCACGACGGGGAAAACCAGAAATGGGCTTAACATGTTGTATCCATGTGGGGAATCGAACCCTGGTCTTAGGCTACTCAGCCCCACACCCCCACACCCCCACACCCCACCGCCCCGCCCCTTTCATTCTGAGAGGAAAGTAGGGTAAGGGTTGATGTAGGACCGGGATCATTTTTGCATTTAACCCCCAAAATGAGAATTGTTATAATAGTCATCAGAAGTGTTAAATCTAGACTTATAAAATTCCAACACTTGCATATTTGGAACACTAACACCACAGGTATGGATATAATGCATGAAAAAGTCTGATGGTAATGGTTTTCACACGGCTCACTCCTGATATTTGACGATAAATCTTTGACTCATTTTGATAGGAAACGCGTGGCGGTGGGGTAACCTAGTGGTTAAAGCGTTCGCTCGTCACGCTGAAGACCCGGGTTCGATTCTCCACATGGGCATAATGGCTGAAGCCCATTTCTGGTGTCCCGTCCTGTGATATTGCTGGAATATTGCTAAAAGCGGCGTAAAACTAAACTATCTCGCTCACTCATACGAAAGGCAGGATACATTGAGTACAAATAAACGGTTAAACATTATCTTGAGGCAAGAGCTTACCCACACCTTTCATTTCAAGATTCGAAAAATTCTTTCTTAAATTGCTTTAATCATACAGGCACACGATCATGTCAGAAGTAAAACAAGAACTAGGCTAGCATTTGAACCAAAAAAAAGAGTGTTATAAAATATATCAATGCATTTCTTTCACTCCCCCATCTGCCACCAAAAGCACAAGTCTATAAAAATTTAAGACTTCTGTCGGATAACAAAAAGCTCCTGCTCCTCAGACTTCTCGGTGTTTGCGTTTAAAGATCAGACAGCACGAGCCGTACTCTAGCTGTATCAATGAAATAACATGGCGATTTTTGTAGCTTTCTGTGAAAGAGCAACACAAAGGATTGGGCCACGTGGTTCTGTTCGCCGTTCGTCACATTCCTGAATGTACACAAGATATATCTAACGAGCTAGATTGTTTATTGTTTTATGTCAAGTTGCAGATGGGGCCAGTAATAGGATGAAATGTTACCATGACTTGGAAAAGTTGCTTAAGCAATGGCTTTAAGAAGTAGGCTAAATTCACTGAAAGAATTGTAAAGGGACGTTCTGAGAGTATTGTGGTTCAACGCTAGCCCGTCATGAACCAAGGCCCGGGTTCGACATGTGTGAAGGAAATGTGTCCTCTCACCCTATATTTGGCTAGAATATTGCTAAGACTCCACAAATATAGATATCTGTAAATGATATTAGGGTTAATACAGTCTAGAAAGACAGTATTTTGAGCTAACATAAAGACAACGATCCCAGATTTAGAAGTGAGTTTAGTTTTACACTACACTCAGCAATATTCCAGCTATAAGGCGGCGGTCTTCGAGTCTGAACCAGACAATCCAGTGATCAACAGCATGAGCATCGATATACGCAATTAGGAACATGCGTCAACCATGTCAGCGACCCTGACCACCCGATCCCGTTAGTCGCCTCTTACGACAAGCACTTGTTACTGAAGATCAATTATAATCCGCATCTTCACGAGTCCCAGATTTAGAGGGACGTTACCGTTTCCATAGAACACAGCAGTGAGAACTGTTTCTTTAACTACATCACTAAAGGTCGTTAATATCGCATGTTCTTTCAGAGCAGATGGTCGGTTTGAGGCACCAGTCCTTGCAGGCATGCTTCCAAAACAAATACCATTCTATCATCGGTGTGCCGTTCCGTGATTCGAAATATTCCTGACCCGTACGTTTAGAATCTCTCATGGCAGACAAGCTCTGAATGAACACCCCTGAGTGTTCCAGCCACTTCCCGCCAGCGCCAGCTGCTGCCTTGGAGG
The DNA here is from genome assembly GCA_008038995.1 of Haliotis laevigata. Classification (NCBI taxonomy): domain Eukaryota; kingdom Metazoa; phylum Mollusca; class Gastropoda; order Lepetellida; family Haliotidae; genus Haliotis; species Haliotis laevigata. The sequence continues at coordinate 168,938 of VKKT01003319.1, read as the reverse complement.
TGTAGTGTGGTGTCTTCACGCCGGGCCAACATCTGGCGTACAAGGTAAACTGCGAGGTATTTGGTTTACGCACACCTAGGGAACGGAATCTGTTGACCTACGTCAAATACAAAAGACGAACGTAGACAGCCGTTACTTACTGAATGAACACAAGGGTCACACAGACATTGTTCCCAGGAGGGTGGCGGTATCTGTAGAACGTGCGTTTACCACATTCGAATGGTGCCATTGCTTGTACTAATGTATTAGCAACATCCAAGGCATCAGTAAAACCTTCAAAAGGTGTTACAGCAGATATGAAGGGCATTTTGAAATTTGTCACGTCCGATGCAATTCCTTTGCTTGACTTGTGCCGTACGTTCTCGTATTGTTTCAGGTGAATAATTGACTACCTTTTGCATGACTGTGTTTGTGGTGGGTACTGCAAATGGAGCAAAACACCTGGTGTCCTACAAGTCATCAGTATTTAATGTGATTCTTAAACACATATTCATGATGTAGTAGAAATCGAAGAATCGATCCGTTCTTGGGGGAATTTTTGGGGATATGGAAAGGGTTTTGCAATTTTCATTTATTTAATTTGTACCGTGATTCAGTAATAACCTTCGACCATCGAATTAATTTCGCGTAAACCGTAATTCGTTTGAGAGTAGCGATAATCAGCCAAAGTGTTGCCGATAAACTTTCTATCGGGACTAAAATGCTTTATCGTTTGAAACGATATATCGGGATGAAGCATTCCATGTTAAAAGGTTTCAAATGGATGTTGTTTTGTACCGTGTTACAAAACGGAAGACGAAATAGTATTTGACATTTCAGAACGTTGTGGTGTGAATCCTGCATCGTATTGACTGTTTGAAGGTTGATTCTCATCAACCGCCGACACAAATAACATTTCGTTAACTCGAATATCGAATTGTACTTATGTCCATCGGACCGTCCACTGGTGACACATAAATAGGGTTGTTAATGTTGATACACTAATGCGTGAGTTTGACACATGGCGAGTAAGATCCATTGTCATGGAAACACCTGACTAATGAAAGCTTCATCATCACTTCCCTCACCCCAAGCTCCCTATAGGGGCGGTGGGGTAGCCTAGTGGTTAAAGCGTTGGCTCGTCACGCCGAAGACTCGGATTCGATTGCCCACATGGGCACAATGTGTTAAGCCCATTTCTGGTGTCCCCCGCCGTGATATTGCTGGAATATTGCTAAAAGCGGCGTAAAACTAAACTCAGTCAGTCAAGAGAGCTCTGTCACTTGTGTGGTTAGGTAACCGTATAGTTAAAGCAAGTGATTGTCACTTGGAGGCACGGGCTCTGTATGTCTGTCTGTATGTATGTATGTATGCGCCGTTGAGACTGGCATCCTATGATCGAAGGAAAAACAAAGCGCTGTGAGCAGCCAAGCTGGAAATCGGCGCTATATAAATAGATTATAATAATAATTCATATATTCAAATAAATAATTATATGTATAAAATTCCACAAGACGGTGACACAACACGAATTTCCCTCATTAGATAGATGTATTTATATATGTATTTCAGTACACTGAACTTCATCCCTATATCTATATATGTGTTGTATCAAAGCTGCCGGGGGCGGTGGGGTAGCCTAGTGGTTAAAGCGTTGGCTCGTCATGCCGAGGATCCGGGTTCGATTCCCCGCATGGGCACAATGTGTTCAGCCCATTTCTGGTGTCCCCCGCCGTGATATTGCTGGAATATTGCTACAAACGGCGTAAAACTAAACTCAGTCAGTCAAAGCTGCCGTTAACCCTTAATCTCTTGCTCCGAGCACTGCTCGAGGTTAGAAACCGTGTCAAGTTACCACTTCCAACTGTCATGATATAAGCTGTCGTTGTCGATTTTTAATAAAAATATCAGTTTGCCTTAATGGACGTCCGTCAATTCGCATGCCATTAAGGAGATGCTAAGTCTAACATAACCGACGTATCTATCGATACCTTACGCCAACACATCGGCACAAATATACCGAGTGTCTTAATTCCACAAATCCAAAGCCTTCATCAAAATCAATAATCATTCATGTATTACACGGCTTCTTAATAAATGATAAACGCGCCCTCACGCCTCCATGGGATGTCAATAGTCTCTTAACGCTTTTGTCTTGTATCACGTCTTCTATCTTACGTCATGCGCATGTCATGACATGCCATGAGCACTCGAATGCTTAACGAACACCTACATAACGCCATCTTTGACGTCTTGGGTTGTCATGGGTTCCAGCCAACATCAATTCCTTATAAGGCAAACTTATAGTATATGCAAGGGAAAATACACTTTATTCAAAATATACAACGCGTGATGAACAGTTTAATCTTCAGCGTCTCTTGGACATATTCTAAAGGGACCTCTTGTATACCGGATATGATATTTTGTTTGGTCTGGCATGGCGGATATACACAAGACATTGTGACAAAAGAGATCGCTTTAGCTTTCCTGTTGTCATATTTCTGTTTAAATCGAGTTAGTGAGTTTAGTTTTTCGCCTCACTCAGCAATATTTCAGCTATATGGCTGCGGTCTGTAAATATTCGAGTCTGGACCAGACAATCCAGTAATCAACAACATGAGCATCGATCTACGCGCAATTGGAAACCGATGTTCTTTTAATCGAGCAATATTGCAGCATTTTAAAGCATGTCTCAAGTTTTCAAAAAAGTGTCAGTTGTTGTTTTATGTTGTTTTTGCAACGACCAGGGCAATAGGAATTATAATTCGAATTATGTTGATCATTGGGGTACATTTCCAGATTTGTCATCAGTGACGAAACGAGTGAGTGAGCGAGTGAGTGAGGTTGATAACGGTAACATTGCAGCCACATGATGGTTTGTTCAGAAGTGTTGTACCAGAAATGGTAGCGATGAAGATACCTGGAAAAAAATAAAGGAACACTTTCATGTGATCCCTTATTTTATTCCCTCAGTGTATTGAACCCGGATATACGATCATGACGATCGAATGCTTCAACGTTTGTGCCCCTTCCTTAGCTAATGTGGTATCGATGAACCAAATGTTTACAAAAGTATACACTCGGATGAAACAGACATAACGAGGCAGTAAATGGCCTTTCTGAACGGTAGTCTGATGACGTCAAGAGAGTATAGTTTTACCTGTAAAGCCCGGAGATGACAATCTGTTTACATCTAATAGAAATCAAATATTTACACGATCCTAGCCGTGTGTGTATGTAGATCTGACGTATAATGGCATCACATGGTATCAAGGATGGTATCACTCCAACAAAGCCAGGCTATCGGGGTTGCAATGTGTGTGGGTTATATAAAATTACATGCAAGAATGCGCGTCAGGTTTGAAGAAGATCACATGTACACGACCTACTCAAACAGGATGGTCAGATGATTTTGCTGATTAAGCAGTTCCCTAAAGCCCATTAATCCGGACGGTTTTTAACACGCATGGCCATTTTCAATAGATATATGTGTATATACACAATGCGACATTGATCTGGAGATCGTCAAATTTGATTGTGATGTCATCTGGTCTGGTCTGGTCTAGTCTGGTCTGGTCTGGACTGGTCGCGCCAAACTAGTGATTGATGTCATGAGCAACGATCCATGCATGACGTCAACAAAAGTGACGTCATCCATGACGTCAGCAAGAGGGACAACAGTGTAATTAGGTCATCTCCTACGACAAGCATATGTTGTTCGGTACACGGGACTCTGTGGTAGTCAAGTGGTTAATGCGGTTCCAGCGTTTGCACCTCACGCTGAAGACAAGGGTTCGATTCCCCAAATTGGTACAAGTGTGAAGCCCATATCTGGTGTACCCCGCCGTGATATTGCTGAAATATTGCTAAAAGCGGCGTAAAGCTAAACTCACTCACACATCGGTACATAAAGAGAGTGGGGAAGCAAATAATGATTTTGAGAACAGGTCTCCAACACAGGTACCTAACTGGTCCGGTGACGCGGCTGATTGCATGTGGATTGGGTGGTCAGACTCTATTACTCCGTCTCATCGTAAACCTTTGCTCATAAGATCCATCATTTGTTTTTCTGGACTTGGATATTTACAGACAAACGTGACACAGATACGATACGACACTGCAGCAATATACCACATTTGCTCACGCACAGCTCACTCGTTTCAGATTGTGAATATCGATGGAAACAAGGTTAATTCCTGAACGCACTGGATGTAGTTACAATGAAACAGAGAATTCTTAGTAATTAATTTTCATTAGTTTTAGTTATTCATATTTTTTTAGTCTGAGGAATTGTATCACGATAACTCTGCAAGTATACTGTAACGACAACGGATGTTGAAGGCAGCAAGGCGTCCTTGCACCTTTTGGGCGCTGAAATGACTTGTCCCAATTGTCCTCCTTGCCTCATCATCAGCT
>VKKT01003319.1:145178-156086 GCA_008038995.1 Haliotis laevigata | reverse complement strand
CCACGTGTGTTTGATCCTTTCTGACTGTGGAACATTACAATGAATGAGCGTCTTTTCTGTGTTGTTGTTTTTGTCTATCTATCACTCAAAAAATATCAATTCCTTACACGTGCTTTTCATAATCTGAACTTTTATAAGTGGTGCCTTTTCAATGATGTTCAGTATATAGTTGTGACCCATATATAACTAACAATCCCTGTGATAAGGTTTATCTGGTATTGAAACAATTGGACCTTCTTGGCACTTCTATGTAGTGTAAAGGTGATCGTGGTATTGGGAGGATTATTGTTCATATCAGCCTTGATTAACAGCAACCAAGAAGGGACATTGTCGCGTTGTCGCCCTCACACATACAATCAAAAAGTGGCAAAATTATTTCATTATGTCGCATTGTCGCGTTGTCGCGCATTTTAAGAGGTTTTACACCTTAGATGGGGCGACAATGCCAGGCGATATGTTTTGACCTTGAAAATTGTCGCTAAGTCGCATTGTCGTCCTTTGGATGAATAAACAAATATTATTCAAAGCGCGACAATGTCCCAATGAGACAAATGGCCAAAATGTCGCATTGTAGTACTTTGGTTCACTTTGCCACTTTTTGCTTGTTATTGTGAGAGCGACAACGCGACAATGTCCCTTCTTGGATTCGGCATGCGACACATGCATTGTTAAATATTGCTCGGATGATACCCATATATACTTATCTATATTTATAACTCAGCATGAATGATCAATAAGGCGACTCTATGGCACACTGAGCACATGAAACACTAGTTAAGAAAGCCCAGGGTAACCTGATGCGGTTAACAAGAGCGTTACACGCAAATATGTCTTTCTTTTAAACTGATGTGCCTGAAGACATCTAACACAAGGCACAAGTTAGCAGACTTTAACCAAAACTTCACCAAAGACAACAAAAACGCTGAAAATTAATTTGAAATTGTTCTCTATTTGAAACTGGGCATTTGAGGGTGCACCTGTGCGTAATCATCCTTCCAAAGCACAGCTGAACAAATTATTTTATACTTGGATTCTCAGGAATACCGATTTTAGATTTCTGTGCATCTGAAATACCCCAAATGATAAAATAGAACACGATCACATTTACTTCTGCCAGTGAGTAAATTTACTTCAAACAAGATATATGGGTACGTTTAACGTTCTGAATGTAATGAACACTACCGAAACGATATTCCTATAGTCAGATCAAATGTAATGAAATGGAACATTCGTTCTTTCGTTTCGTCGCTCGGGGAAGTTCCAATTTATCCCCCGGAAAGCCAGACTGTATTGTTGGACCTTAAAAGTCCAAGCAAATATGTTCTCTTGAAGTGTGGTTCTGAAATAAACCTGCTTCATCACATGTTATTGACGAAGACATAAGAAGTAGAAGAGCTGAATAGATTGAAACTTCATCAACTCCATGACAAAGTCTTCTTCCATATCGCAAAGACGATGGACCTGCCATGACGTCATCGACGCTGATCGAGAGCGCGTGATCGACCGGTGCTAAAGGAGTTGAGATTCTTATTGAAGACTCTTGAAATCCCTTGGGAGCCGAAAGACAATCGAAGGGATATATCAGCGCGTTTGGAGCGTTGTGACGGACAAGGTTTCTCCATATGGATAACAGGCCCTGAAAGGTTGGAGGGCTATTGATCAGCTTCGTAAACTGCGAACCAAACAATTGACTGAGTAGAAATTACTGTGATTATACCAAGAGATCAATACAACCGATAGTGAACGGTTTGTTCTTGTGATCAGGCGGAATGGCGATCTTTGCGGGTTATTGGCGATTGACGGCCAAATCAATTATGTCTTTATGCACCAAACTGGCTTCCTCGAGAACTGATTTTCTATAGAGGCACCACTGGTTTCACATTCTTATAAGGGCTAGAGTCGGGTAGATTTGCAGTCCAAGCAAGCTCGATTAACGTGGTTTATGGCAATTGTTCCACCAGTATGTACGGTCGAAAACTGTTTCATATTTCACTGAGAGGAAGTTTATGTCATGAAAAATGTATCTAAAATAAAAGCGACCGCAAATGTTCTATAGCTAATATTTGTATATCTGCTTTTAGCTGAGTCAGTTCTAGGATTCAGACAGTGTCACGGGCACCTGTTTATGAATCAGTATGAAACTCTGTTAATAGCTGGTCTTTGCCAAAAGTTGACCTTATCTAATGGCGCTCGTCACAAATACATGCAAAGGCATGACAGGACAGAGGTCATTTTACGGGACACCTCTATAGACAATAAATTTGATGACATTTAAAAGTTTCACAGAGTGTGTACATGACTTCAACCCAGAACTAATTATCATAGAACGAAAGTCTGTTTTGATGTAATCCTCAAGGATCCCCATTTCAAAATGATCCCGACCAAATCGACATTTGCCATGTTACATTTTCTAACCATACTGTTCTACCCCCACACCGTGATAATACGAGTGATGATCGATACGAGTTAATGATTTAAAGCAGCAATTTGGATATCAAAAGAAAACATGTTAATATTGTATTATCATTGTAAACATGAGCTATCAGGCTATAGTTAGTTTATCTTCCGTTAGCTTTGAGCTCAAACCTCAACACTGGCAAACCAAACTCTTCAAGACGTGAATTGTCTGTTCACAGACAGGTTGAATATATAATTCAAGCCTAGCCAATCCCATTTTGTTGAATACCCGGAAGGACAGACTAACACAATATTTATGTTACAGCTGTGTTTCCCTTGCTCAGTTCAATAACCTGGAACCCTTGAAGATCCGGGTTAGATTAATTTGATCTTCAGTAACCCATGCTTGTCGTAAGAGGCGACTAACGGGATTGGGTGGTCAGGCTCGCTGACTTGGTTGACACATGTCACCGGTTCCCAATTGCGTAGATCGATGTTCATGCCTTTGATCACTGGATTGTTTGGTCCAGACTCGATTATTTACAGCTGGATTATATATAGCTGGAATATTGCTTAGTGCGGCGTAAAAGTCACTCAATAACCTGGACTTCTGGAACAATGAATTGAATAATTAGGAATTAACTAACACATCCTTCTGCACAATGAGGAGACAGATTAACATTGACATAAAGTATAAGATGGAGATTGTGCTGTGCTAGTGAAATGTTCATTATACTCCTCGAAAGAAGTTCAAGAAGATCCGATAGTTTTGTCCTATGGCTATAATTAATCGGCCCTGCAGACAGACTGTCCACAATGAAAAATCGTCACTCTTTTGTAGTTTGATTCCTGATGTATTTGTTTATGAAAATACAATGATTCATAATACCAGGTGTTCACAATCATAATACAGGTGTTCACAAAGGTGTGTGTATCCGCACCCTTACCAGACACACGCAGCGGCAAGTAAACATTCGGGAACATGTGGTACAAGCTAAGCAGGTTCCAACTAACACACAACGTTTTCGCTTCGTTGTGGGAAAGTTGTAGATTGGTAACGTCATGACACAACGTTGCCACAACGTTAGAAATACGTCATTTTATAACGTTATGTCACAGCGTGATGACAACGTTGCCAATTTACGTTGAGCAACGTTATGCTTTGGGCTCCTCACAACGTTATAACAATGTTTCTTATATCTTGGTGTCACGATAGAGTTTTCTGTAAAACGTTTCACTTTCAAATTCTTTCTTCACTATTCAGTTTCAGAAGACCCACGGCCGAAACCTGTAAGTTGACGAATAACAATTGAAGTGCATTTCTACTTTGTGAAATAAGTGATGTTCACTACTGGGAAAACTATTCTACTATTAACGTTAAACAGAGCTCTTAGACAAGGTAAAATACGTTACCATCAAATAACTGTAACCTTGTGGCCACGTAATAATGACGTATCACAACGTCAGGCCACAACGTTGTGACAACGTAAATGGGAGTCCACAGAATAACGTTGTAACAACGAAAGCATATCATTGTGACAACGTTGTGACAACGTGAAAGTGTTAGCTGGGCCAGAGCATCGTATATGTATTTATCACTTACGCGTCCAATTAGGAATATCCTTGACATGTCTTCCAGATACACATTTTTATAATGCTTTATAGAAGGCTTAAATGTTGTAGCCTTGATCAAATACGTTCGAGGCGAATGACGCTCTTTGAAATATGCCTGTTTTGTGCAATTGCAATAGTATTGTCGATCCCTTAGCCCATGTGTTTCCAGTTTTATCGGCGTGACATCTGCTGTACAGAACAAATCAACCTTGAAACTGAAAAGTAGTTATTGATTATGACCTTGTAATTGCCCAAATGCACATAGCACGTAAATCGTATGCTTGTCTGGGATATCTAATGTCAACATCAATACGTTGGGTATGGACTTTTTAGGCTCAATATGACCACAGTGCACAGAAGGACACGGTTAAACATCATGTACTACAATTTCCTTGTCCAATGACTTTAGGTGGCTTTTGTTTTCACTTGTTATTTTCAATAGCAAATGGCGTTGGATTAACAAAATTTGTTCCTGATGAAAAGACACAGTTCTCACTTGAAACAATTTGTTGTCCAAAGACCTTCTGCATAATATGCCTCAGACAGTTACACCCCAAACTCTAACGCCACCTTCAGCTGCGTTTAACGTCATATTCAGGTTTAAACATTGCCACATTAGTTACATGTAAGGTCATCATAAGATGTCACCTTAGTGAGGTCTAAGGTGTCGTTAAGTTACACCAAACACCATCTTCAGATAAGATTTATGCCACCTTTAGATTGTCTTCAAAGATGATTTACGTCACCCTATCTATGTCTTCGGTAACTCTGAGATACATCAAGCGCCATCTTCAGATGTCATTATGGCATCTTTATCTACGTATCCCGATCATACGTCAAATTAAGGTATAACATCACTTGGCATGTTATACGTCACCTTAACGAACGTCATACTTAGTGCAAGACGTCTCTCTAAAGTGACGTTACCGTCAATGTATGCCAAAGCGGATGTCTGGCTAGCTTTTCGAGTACTGTGGTTGTGTTTTAAGGCTGCTTGAAACAGTTTTCCAGTTATGTCAAGGTGTGTGTGTCCGTATTGATGCAAGTCTCACACGCTTAGGGGTGTTTTTTTAAAAAAAAAAAAATAATAATTTTTTATTCATTTTACTTGGTTACAGTTGAGTAAGATATATGGGTGGAGTCTCACATGTTTACCACTCCAATGAAACCCAGAAGGGGGTACTGACAAACCAATAAACGAAATCGGGTTGGATAGGGATTCGAACCAATGGCACGCTCAAGGGAAGCAATTCTGTACAACGAATCTCTGCGGCTTAAACTACTGTGCCACCTCTGCCCCCTCTTACATAGAAGAAGAACAGAAGAAAGGAGGTTTTACTGGACAGTCAGTAACTTATATGCCTTGGACACGTTCTTTTGATTGACTTCGCGAGCAAAGGTCAATGCCAGCGGGACAATGGCGAACAATTATATGGACACAGCGATGCTCTCCCTTGGCGTGTTATCATCCGGCCAAGCCAGTTTTCTTGCTCGCCAGCGCAGACGCCTGGTATAGAACGGGTCACAGAGGACACTCCTGGCCTTGGTGTACCTACGGTTATTATCGAAGCGTATACGTAAGGGTTTGGTGACTAATTAACCCCTGACAAAAGTGATAAGAGATGAATTGGGATTTGGCCTTGCTTTCAAGATTTTTGCACTTATATACCAGTGCATGTGTGCATAGTTATGAATGCTAACAGTTTCAGAGCGTTAGCCCATTGACAATCCCTGCACCATGCAGGAACCAGTAAGTACCATCTTTTGACGTCTTGTACTATCGTGACGTCTGGAATATACACGTCTGTATAAATCGGCAGCGGATTCGACCCAAGGAGATAGTTCGGTAGCCCAGTCGAGTGCGGACCAGGTAAACCACTGACTGATAGCAAGAGCACTATCTTACGTCGTCGAGTTCATGTTCTGCAAAGATGCTGGATGGGAAGACGTGAATCACAAAGTGTCGTCGGATAGCCTTTATAACACGTTCATTACAAGCTCATATTCACATAGTCTGTTTATGTATATTGAGTGAGTGATTGAGAGAGTATGGTTTCACGCCATTTTTAGCAATATTCCAGCACTATCACGACACCAGAAATGGGCTTCACACATGGTACCCACATCGAACCCGAGTCTTCGGCGTGACGAGCGAACGCTTTAAGCACTAAGCAACCCCGCCGCCCATGTTTATGTACAAAATGTAATACCTTCCCAAATAAACATGAAGCTATGCACATTCATAAATGGCTAGACGATACATTTCGACAAACAAATTAGCAGTAATAGGGTCTCCAGTGGCCTTTGGTGCTTCTCGTTTAACACTGCCCCCTGGTGGGGCTGCCTGAAGCTAAGAGTACACAGAATGTTGTTTGTGTGACTACGAGTGCAGCGTGGTCTGTTCCCGTGTTATTGATCCGTTATATACCTCTGCCAATAACAATTTCAATAAACACTGGCTACCCTTTATGTCAATGTTAACGTGTAATTTATAAATGATCGTGACGATGTAAATGTGTTTGAGAAGGTCAATCAAATATGTGTATACAGTAGCTGTCAGTGCTAAGCATTGCCAGACTTTATATCAAGCTGTATATACACAGAATGAGGGCATGTGCTTCATGTCAACAGATAGGTCACGTGCTACATTTCAACTAGACTTATGCTTAGCCTCTTATTACATCTAATTTTGATAGAAAAAATAATTCTATTTAAATTGAAAAGGAGCCCAGTGAGAGGGGAGATTCAGAACCTATGGAAATCTAGACTTGCTTCATTTATGGCTTTAGCATTAAAGATGGGGGTGAGCGGAAGGGAAATCAATGCGGTTCAGGGACTGTGAGACAACATATACTGGACAAAATAAGTTAGGGATAATGGTATTTTTATGATTGATATTTTATCAGTGTGTCAATGAATAAACAGATCATTATTCATAATTTCAAAATTTACATATATCCCTAACTATTTTTGTCCAGTATATATTTCAACTGATAGGGATATTTCCCTCAAATCCAAAGATAGAACGTATGCTTAATTTCAGTAGGTAAGTCCAGTGTTTGATTTCAACAGACAGATCATGTGTTTGATTTTAACCGATGATGCTATGTCCTTGAAGTCAAACGATTGGATTTTATGTTTGATTTCAACAAAGTATGTGCTTGGTTTTAACAGCTAAAGCAGGGACATGGTTTTAGTTGACAGGGAATGTGCTTCACTTCAACAGATATTTGCTTCGAACTTTGTGATTCCTAAATAACGTAACTGAAAACGGGTGCAAAAGTAAGGGAAAATATTGTGTCTAAATGGTCCTTTCATTGCACTGACGCTATATTCATAAGACATAAATTCAAAACCCTAGTATCAAAGATTTATCTTGACTGTCTGCCGAAACAGATATCATATAACGGTAAAAGTAAAAATAAAAATAACGGTAAAATATTGAAAATAATGGGAAAGGATTGTTGAAAATCAATGTAAACACAAGGTGCTCGCGAAACGGGTGAGCATATCGTTTTTTATCGACACCACGAGCCAATCAACAAAGGTTCATGAAAAAGTGTTTCTTTGTTGCCTAACACAGCAATAATTCTGCCAAACGACGACGGCCGCGTGTGGTCCAAGCAATCAGCTGATCAGTATCAAGTGCAACCAAGATCATCAACCAAGTCATCAAGCATGGCCACTATCCACTAACGAAAGTGCCGGCAAGGAGGTGTGAAAACTCCCCCCTAATGGTCCTAGCATGGATTAGTGTAGTCTGGAAAGCTGACAAACAAACTGAACGTCTGAATAATATAATCTAATGCTATGTTATACGATATGAAGGGGAAATGTACAATAGGAAATCTCATTGACTTCTTTGATGTGTCTTTTAGAAGTTGAGGGTACGAAGAATGATGATAATTTTATTGATATACAATTTCTTTTTGCTTGGCACTGGCATTAGAATCTATGTCGAAACGTCGTCTTTCACAGAATAAAGAAGTTGTATATCCATAAAATTATCATCATTCAAGAGACCTCATTCCCACCCTTCTCATATAGCTTTATATAACGGATTCCATCGTTCTGTATTATTGTGCACAGAACCACATAGGACACTGTATATGGTGTTCTGCTCCAGTCGTCCCTTGGCTATCCAGCTCTGGATGGGTAGATGAGAAAATATGTTTACATATATTGGCATTGTTAAAAGAATTGCATATCTGAAAAACAGTTGAATTTCTTGATTGAGTTAAGGTCAAGACTTGATTGTTTACGAACATCATCGTACAGCTGTAATACTGCTGAAACAAATATATACTTATGATATAGTCAGAATTGTACAATCGACTCTGCTTTCAGCTGATATTTTTTTATGAACGTGGAAAGGGTTTTGTCGCCTCTATTGGCAATGTGTCCTTTCTTTGGTTTCATAGCTGTAGTAAAAACATTCGGCTCGGGGATAACTATCAAATGCCTAAATGTCCCCGAGTTTGAGTGGGCAACATCGAGTCATTTGTGATAAAATTGCATTTCCGAACGTCTTCCTTGGAGACATAAGTGCTCAAATATATGTCTCTGAAAGCATGTAAAAATAATGTGAAAAATAATGCTTCGTTCTTTCTTCAAGGTAAGATAAATTACACCAGCAGTGTGTTCGTGTGTTATTTATTAATCAGCTTCCCGTCACATCATATATATCACATATAACAAGGGTGTATATTGCAGTCATTATTCTTGCAACACTTTCACACTAAGATTATGTACATCACGCATAACAAGATTGGCTATTGCAGTTATAATCCTTTCACCATAATTACACTAAATTATATACATCACACATAACAAGGGTGTATGATGCAGTCATTATTCCTGCAACACTTTCACACTAAGATTATATACTTCACACATAACAAGGGGGCATATTGCAGTCATTATTCCTGCAACACTTTCACACTAAGATTATATATATCACACATAACAAGGATGTATATTGCAGTCATTATTCCTGCAACACCTTCACACCCAGAGTACATGCATCACATAAGGAAAGGGTTGTTATTATAATCCTTTCACCACCCTTACACTAAATCTAAAATGATACATCGAATAAACAAGGGTGTATATTGCAGTCATTACCCTTGCAAAGTCTTCACACTAAGATTATATGCATCCACTCAAGAAAATGGTGGTTATTGCAGTTATAATCCTTTTGCCATCCTTACACTAAAATGATATACATCGAATAGATAAAGGGTGTATATTGCAGTCATTATCCAGTAATGATGTGTAGTATGGTCTTTATTCATGTGAATGTAGGCCATCGGCCCATGGTACAACGTTATACAATGGCAGCCTTCAAGCTGCAGCGACGACGATTGTTAGCATAGAAGATGAACATGGCAAGATTTCTTAAAACCAGAGGAGTACCATTACTCATCAGTCGATTAAATTTACACAAGGTTGGATGGATGAAAATATCGACAGGGATAAAATGTTTACGTAAATCATCATAGGCAGTACAAATCAGTAAAAAGTGGTACTCATTTTCTACATAGTTACAGGAACATATTTCACACAATCTTGAGTTTTTTTGTTTAAGATGTATATCCTTGCAACACCTTCACATTAGGATTACGTTCATCACGTATAACAAAGGATGTCTAATGCAGTCATAATCCCACCACCACCACCTTTTCAATAAGATTGTATATCACACATAACTAGGGTTGTATATTGGAGTTGTTATCCTGGTAACATCTCCTCATTAGGATTATATGCATCACATTAAACAGAAGCAACATATTTTTGTCTCACCATTCCCTAAACAGCATTCCCAATCTTCTGCACCATCCTTGTAATGATCTACTAAACATCACAGTAGACGTCATACACAGTCAGATATAACCCCACGTGTTCTCTTAATGACTGTATACAGTGCCATTATGGTATAAACAGAACATTCAATATATCGATGGGTTTCGGCGATAGCAGACTGCCTGCGGCTGTGCCTGTTCTCAGACTGTTCTGTGATGACATAGCCTGAGAAATGGCCGTGTACATATTCCTGGAATTAAGGCACTAAAACATTACTTTGGTAACGTGTCCCTCATAACTGGCCTCGAAGGGGGAAAGCGTCGGGGATGTGTTAAGGGAGATGATCTAATTTTCTTTTTTTTAATGTTGTTCTTTCGTCTAGTGAAACAATCAATGCATTAGAATATTGTCTCCACCTTGGACAAAATTGACTTGGAGTAAGTATGGTTTTACGATGCTTTATGATATTTTTCTAACAAAATCACAGTGGGGGAGACAAGAAATGGAACTGCACATTGTACCCATTAGAACAATAGAACCACTGCCCAACATCTAAATATATCCTCATGTTACTCTCTCTCACTTCATCACACATTTCATTCATTTCATACGGACTTATATCCCAATCTCTTACTTGGCCATAAACAATGTTTAGACTGACATCCCTATCGCATACTTGACCTTAAAATTCATATATATGTAGATTTATATCCATATTGCTTACTTGGCCATAAACTATATACAGACTTACATCCCTATCGTATACTTGATCATAAACTTTGTATAGACTTACATCGTTATCGTGTATTGAATCATAAATTGTATATAGGCTTACATCCTTATCGTATATTTGATCATAAACTTTATATAGGCTTACATCCCTATCGTTTACTTGACCATAAACTTTATATAGACTAGCTTACATCCCTTTCGCATAGTTTACCATAAACTTCATATAGGATTACATTCCTATAGCATACTTGACCATAAACTTTATATGGACTTACATCCTTATCGTATACTTGAGCATAAACTTTATATAGACTTACATCCCTATCGTATACTTGACCATAAACTTTATATGGACTTACATCC
>VKKT01003319.1:36784-60700 GCA_008038995.1 Haliotis laevigata | reverse complement strand
TGAACACCAAGAGAAGTTTGTAAGAACATTCAAAAATACAGATCACAGAGAAACCGACATGGCACTGAACAACAAGAGAAGTTTTGCAGAAACTTAAAGGAATTAACAGCTGCAACGTTTCATGGTATGCATCAGTAGTGAAGATCTAGTCTAGATACAGAATATGTGACGAAACCGTTGCTGAGCCACTTGTTGTTTTGGCCATTGTGTTTACAAAAGAAAGCAATCGCAGGTCTCTGAGTGGGCATTGTACTCTTTGATACTGTCACATATAGATTTGTTGATTTTGATTCAAAACTGTTTTGATTTGCGTGGGGAGCTTTTATCTTTGAGTACTATCCAGAAATCCTTAACACAGATATAGACTGACGAGAAACACCCACTTCATCGGGGCATTATATTTCAGAAAACTATACATTGATGTTGGCATGTGTTGGACGTATTGAGCAGATCGATCTCCTGGATCAATATATATATATGCAAGGTCAATATTTTCTCATTATGACTTTATGGGTAGGATATTGACGTCTCGAATATGAAGCTAATTTATCTGATTACATAATGCGTTATCTATTGAAAACGGCTTTCTCAGGTAATGTCAGTTCATCGATTTCAGACCGCAAGTACATATCAAGCAAATTATCCTGAGCTTGAGATCAAGGTTGCAATATTTCATTTAAATATTTCTCTTTTACTACACAGTTTTGATTTTAAGATATTTTCGGGAGATAATATTTAGACTTTTTTAAATCCACTTTAAAATTTCTCCACGTTTCACATTTACTTTGATCAAAACAGTGTTTGCGGGAAACCACATAGACGTCTTTCCATCAACACAGGTTGAAACATGGCAAGTTCGATACCATCGATATTTAGTTTATGTATTGATTTTTGCATTCTTGTAACATACTGTTTTATTCTTTTAACGTAGTCTAGGAACATGACGCTAGGTTTATAGTTCATATAATAAAATGTCAATGAAATAAAAAGCGTGCATATAAAAAATCCATAACAGATATCCAGTAAAATTCCTTGAACTCTGAGTCCATTAATTATATGTGCAATTTTCAATTGAAAATTTAATATATTAGGTTAGGTCTTTCATATTCAAACAATTTGTCTGCATTGCTTTTTGATTTTTCAAATATACCTGAACTAAACTATTTTAAAAATTGTAAACCGGTGGGTATCTTAGACATCATATTTTTGAAAATTTGCTATTTTCGACACAAACTGACATGTTTTTAAACATCGTGGGCTCGCGTTGTTGCAAAGTCATTTCTTTTCTGTTGGTCGCCACTCGCAAAAATATCGTGACGCAAACATTGCATGATTTACAGTTTTGTGCACAAAACAGACTACTTTCTACAGTTTTTTGAAGGAATAAGTGTTGGTTATAGAAACAAATTCAACAACATTCCTTTCAATAAGAATTAACACGGTATACTTTCCTTTGTCCCTAGGTTGAGGTCGTTTAATACGATGCAACATCGGCATCCTGGCGCGATCTAATTCCATACCAGGACGCGAATGTGCGTTGTGGATGTTTCAGTTTATTACACATCGAGTGATGAAATACTGTATTTATACGCCAGTATCTATCGATGCTTCCTTCGAGTGATATAACACTTTATGCCGGAACTACTTTCAGCTACATCAATGGCACTGTGTTTTGCTGAGTAGGATCGCGAAAATCACGCCAGACAATTACACAATAAATAGAACACTTGTATGTTCCTTGGCAGATAAAACGACTATTCCATCGAGTGAATTTCAAAGTTGATATCTGAATGGAACAGAAATGAGTGAAAATGTCAACGTTGCAGGTGATGGGATGGGCTGGGATAACCATACAGTTCGACTAGTATGGACAATATGCTTTGCATGTGCTACGGACGGTCCACCAGTAACAGTCAATGTTCCATTCATATAGCACCCTGTATGATCACTGATTGGAAATGAATCTTGAAATCAGAAATCCTGTCACAAGTACAGGACATGCTTACCATGTTTGCAAAATACATGGTGCCATCGATTTTCAGTGATCAATTCACACAGKTTTCGCCACCATTTTGCCTTTTAAGCCCAATGGAATCTGTTCAGGCACATGATCGAGTTTAAGGTAGCTGTTAGATGTTACAAGGGAGATCGTTTCAACAAAGCAACCTGATCGCTGAGAGAATTTTAAATCTATGGAGTTACAAGTGCCGCACCAGTAAAGATCCTGAATAGAATTGGTCTCCAGAAACCTTTGCTTCAGGGAAGGTTGCCGCCATTCATACAATCAGTTGACATAATAATCTTGGTGCTCTTTACCGCTGTACTGTTTGGGGCAACCTTTCATCTGATGACGTAAGAACTGTCTTCCTACCATTAAGCAGTTGTTGGCGGTTATGTCTCGCTGTAGCTGATCCTTATCACACGCCCACGGGCACCTGCACCGTATTTTACATCGGGTTTGATGTCATCTTTATGTCATGACGCTATCACAGGTTTACTGCTCACCTTATGGCATCGTATTCATACATAAAATGAAAGTGAGCCTTTCTTGTTTCGTGGTGGGGTGATATGAAGTTGATTGGTAATGAATCCTGAAATCCTGAATCCTGTCACAAGTACAGGACATGCTTGCCATTTTTGCAAAATACATGGTGCCATCGATTTTCAGTGACCCATTCACAGTTTTCGCCACCATTTTGCCTTTTAAGCCCAATGGAATCTGTTCAGGCACATGATCGAGTCTTAGGCAGCTGTTAGATGTTACAAGGGAGATCGTTTCAACAAAGCAACTTGAGCGTTGAGAGAATCTTAAATCTATGGAGTTACAAGTGCCCCACCAGTAAAGTTCCTGGATAGAATTGGTCTTCAGTAACCTATGGTTGTCGTAAGAGACTAACGGTAGGGTGGTCAGGCTCACTGATTTGGTTGACACATGTCATCGTATCCCATAGATTGATGCTAATGTTGTTTATCACTGGATTGTCTGGTCCAGACTCGTTCATATACCGGGAATATTGCCAAGTGCGACATTAAACAACAAGCAAAGTACCGCAGCTCTTTGTGACAAGTGAGTCCAACAAAAGGGGCATCGAGAGTGCAAAACTAACACATCACAACACAAAACACTCCAGAGACGTGATTAAGGTTCATACGATAACTAGCATGCCGTGACTGCACTCAGCACGCAATATATCTGAACTTGACTTAAACGTTTCACTATCTGCAAATCTTCAGACCGCATTAAAAACACATACCATCCCGCATGATTGAAGCCTAATATGCCAAAGGATAATGACAAGACCAAGCTGGAACTGATGATGACGTTCGTTTGATATTGTCATCATCTAAATGTTTAACAAACGATCTGAAACAATTGAGGGAAGGTTGCCGCCATTCATACAATCAGTTGACATAATAATCTCGGTGCTCTTTACCGCTGGACTGTTTGGGGCAACCTTTCATCTGATGACGTAAGAACTGTCTTCCTACCATTAAGCAGTTGTTGGCGGTTATGTCTCGCTGTAGCTGATCCTTATCACACGCCCACGGGCACCTGCACCGTATTTTACATCGGGTTTGATGTCATCTTTATGTCATGACGCTATCACAGGTTTACTGCTCACCTTATGGCATCGTATTCATACATAAAATGAATGTGAGCCTTTCATATTTCGCGGTGAGGTGATATGAAGTTGGGTTTTACGTCGCGTTCAACTTTGATGACCTTGTAAAGCCACCTGCATGTACGTGTGGGTGGGCGTGTGGGGGTGGGGGTGATCTGCTTGTACTGGGCCAGAGTAATATCGGTTTAACAGAGGAAAAATACCATGTCCCAGGTCAAGGCTGATACCCCCATGTGGGGAATCGAACCCGGGTTTTCGGCGTGACGAGCGAACGCTTTAACCACTAGGCTATCCCACCACCCCTCATACCTGTAGACGTATTTTTCTTGTGGCACATCGCGGCTGTGATCTCTTATCGAGGAAGAAAGTATAAAGAGTATAAGACTCAACGATCAACCTTTTCTAAACCAACCCGTTACGGTCAACGTAGTTTTCTAAATCAACCCGTTATGTTTAACGTGGTTTTCTAAACCAACCCGTTATAATTAACATGGTTTTCTAAACCAACCCGTTATGGTTAACGTGGTTTTCTAAATCTACCCGTTATGGTAACGTGGTTTTCTATGGTAACGTGGTTTCCGACCAAAGGAACCCTACATGTACATGTTACTACTAAAATATCCAAAGATACCGTACTGCAATACCGTAGGGCTAAAACTTTTAAAGGACCCAAAGATATCGTACTGCTAAACACCCACAGATACCGTACTGCAATACGGCACTGCTGAAACTCCAATAGATAAATTGTTAACATACCCAAAGACGCCACATTGCGATACCTGCCTGCTAATCATCACTTCACTTTTGATGTTGAAAGATTTCACAAAATGACAGAAAGTGTATATTTTGCAATATTGTTTTAGATGAATACCATGATATTTTAGAATGTCTGCACTTTAGAACTGACCTATGGGCACTTATTGGCTACAGATTTATACATGACGCATATTACAAAATTTACAATCTAAATTGTATCTCAATATGCGGTAGTGTGAATGTTAAAAAGGCTTTTGCATAGCGGCAGAAAGCACAGCAGGAGATGATTAATCTGAAATTATGTTGACTCTAGCAACAGTTGCATGTCTAGGGGTTTCCAAACAAGTGTGGTCTGATATCTGATAGGGTTTCCCAACTATCAGGGTCCTATCTGACAGGGTTTTTCAGCTATCAAGGTCCTATCTGACAGGGTATCCCAAGTGCCAGGGTCCTATGTGACAGGGTTTCTCAACTATCAGGGTCCTATCTGACAGAATTTCCGAAATAACGCAGTAATATCTTATAGATTTCTAAACTAAAGCGGTCCTGTCTGACAGGGTTTCTCAACTAAGGTGGTCCAATCTGAAAGGGTTTCCCGCGTTAGTTTCATTGTGTAATTAACCTGTATGACGGACAAGTATTAAATGCAATCTCTCCCGCACAGAACCTGACCTTCAGAATAAAGGCAATATTTAATCAAAGTAATAACGAATAATATTTCAAGGTAGTCAAAATTGGTCAATTGCATAATAATCCGCCTTCCTAACAAGTACCCGCGTTATGTCCCAAATGCACCCAAGCAAAAACAAGACATCAAAGAGATGAAAATTATTCGCCAGTTATGACTATTATTCTAAACTCGATGACATTGGCAACACATGATAACATTTGAGAAGAAACAGTAGACTTGAATGCAGTCATGATTCATCTCAAAACTAAACACGGTCCGGACGTAAGGGCTTAACCCATGTATTGTGTTGCATCAAAACACGACCAACATCAATACAAATCTTGATCGGTTATCGATCTGCTTGTTTCCCCCTCCCCTGGGCAATTACTGCTGCGAATTCTGAGCTACCCGGGTCGCGTTAGTGCGAAACGCTGATCTTTTTAACTGGACAGTCACGTGATAGGACGTCAATCGACCTCAGTGGTGCCGACATGGTGGTCAGTTTGCGTACTTGTACGTCGGTGTTCACTAACGCTGTTGACGGGAAGGAATTGATGACATACAGATCATGTTAGATGTAGTTGTGTCGTTGTAAACTATCTTGGTCGGACACGTAGAAGTTGTAAGAGTCGCTGGTGAAGTAGTTGTTGTAGTAGGATTTGTTCTTTCAAATATGCAGCAGTCGTTGCCTCTGTTCCTTTTGTTTGATCTAGAAGTGTATGTTGTATACTGTCAATAATCGAGTCTAAACCAGACAATCTCGTGACTGAGATCATGAGCATCGATCTACGCTCGGGATCTCTCGATTTTTATCATCCAAAACTGTCTTCCAAAGGAGATATTGATTGTGTGAGATCATACGATATCTCCTAGGAGATATCATTTTGACAGTAGATTTTGAACAATGCAATGACGTCATGAACTTGATGACGTCACAATGCTATGACATCGCTGCTCTGCAAGTCTAATGGTAGTACCCTGTTCAGAGCAGTACATTTTTCATTAAAAACTAATGAAGAGTGATTTTGGATCCACGGCAAGCCCCTATATTTGTAACTTTATCAACTCGTGTTGATATAATTGACATCAGTAGACACTTGGGTGAGATTCTCTATGTACCAACCGAGGTAGCGAGACCCACTACCGGATTCCGTCACTCTAAAAGATAACTGTATGTTGCCGAGGAACAATTGTAATACAAATATGATGTAACGTTTACCGCTCTAGTGCCAGCAATGAACACTGCTAGGGTGTGTTTCCAAGTATGTCGAAGTTGCCATCAGATTAGTCAGTGTACGCGGAATTATTGTAGAAGCCGAGAATGATTATTTATTTGTTTATTGTTTAGGAAAACTAAGTTCTATGGATAGTCAACTTCTTTATTGCAATGAGTGCGACGTTTCGGTGTAGGTACTAACACCGTTATCAAGCTTCATCTTCACAACTTCTAAAATGCCTCTCAAAGAAAGGGTTTGTTGTTTAACTCAACAATATTGCAGCTATATGGCGGCGGTCCTTAAAAACTTGAGTCTATACCAGATAATCCAATGATCGCAATTGGGATATATGTCAACCAAGTCAGCGATCCTAACACCCCGATCCCGTCAATCACCTCTTACGACAAGCATGGGTTGCTGAAGACCTTCACGAGTAAGAAATATAATTTTCATATGAAATCTATTGAACAACAGTTTAATAGCAATATAGTCATGGAAACTGTCCAAACATATAAAGGTTATTTGATATAGATGATGATCCAAGTACATAAATAGTGATCTACATCATCCTCTAGGACAATGTTTTTCCTCGTGTTGTTAACAGTGATATAACCAATTTCAGTTCCAACATCACGCGGTCACGATAACCGGAACTGGATTGTGCTATGGTACATTTGAGAGCGTACAATACTAACGAGGTATCGCGAACAAGATATAGATACCCATTTATCAATACAACATCACAAATGTTACAATCAACACCCGGAAGTGTAGGTTTGTTGACGCATATTGTCATGGCTACGCAAGGCGGAAGTAGTAGAAAACCTGATGGAACGACTCATTGATATCAGAATTATGTCTGTTAGATGGAAGGTAATACTATATCTCTGTTGTGTGAACGTCACAGATTCTCGACTAAACGCGCAGCCATTATATATGCTTACAATGGAGTATCATGTCAGTCATCCACACCTGATTTCTATTGATGCAAGCGATAACCATCTTGATGGTGGTAGTATTTATGTGAAAGAGATACGGCACTGCAAGCAAAACCTATGTTTATACTGAGTGGAATAATCGTTGCAAAGGTCATCGACAGTGGATATATCATGATGGTTATATCATTCACTCGACAGACGTGGTTTCGAATGTCCCTTCATCTCCGTCCCCACCGCTTGCTTCATCCCACACAGCATCCAATAAATCCCACATCTCCGTCCCCACCGCTAGCTTCATCCCACACAGCATCCAATAAATTCCACATACAATCAGATCATAACAAATACTTCCACAAATAATGATTTTTTAACACGTAGTGAAGCATAAAGATCAATAGTTACCTTTACATTTTTTACTTGTTATCTGATACCATCTGATGCGACAATAATTCATAACCATTTAGTCATCATCAAAATTTAATATCGTAACACACTTTCCTTGAGCTGGGATTTTATGTCAACGTTTAACTACACAGAGACGGTGTTTCACGCAAGGCATCAGTCATAACGTCCTATGATAGAACCCCTGATGTTAAGCAATGTTATAGCGAATGGGGCGGTGGGGTAGCCTAATGGTTAAAGCGTTGGCTCGTCACGCTGAAGACCCGGGTTCGAATCCCCACATTGGCACAATGTGTGAAGCCCCTTTCTGGTGTCCCCCGCGTGATGTTTCTGGAATATTGCTAAAAGCGGCGTAAAACCAAACTCAGTCAGTCAGTCAGTTATAGCGAATACGGGATCTTGGATCATGAAAGAGAATGTCTTCGACTGCAGTAGCAATAACACACACGTGAGCCAGCCTTGTGTCTAGGATGAGTTTATGAAAATAGCCCTAGTTCGTAACAAATATGTCAAATTTCAACTTTCATCCTCCCAAGACAGTTATCTGAGCAACGTCATCAAAGTAAACAACACCATCGTGAGTGTCTGCGAAGTGTAATACGTCAACTGAGGTCAGGCTTCTATTGAAACTCGGCAACATATCCAATTGCAGAAAACATATGACTTCATTAATATTTAAAGGTTCCGATAACCCAGATACGATTGAGATTGAGTTTGATGGACTTAATCTGTATCCGCATCTATCTGAATATTAGTTTTCGAGCTCTGTCATCTTAATTAGCTGGCATATCATATTCTGGAGATTCACAATGTGATTCATTCGTGAATTATTTATTTCGATAAACAATTGACCTCCATGCGAAGTCTACGTCTCAACACTATGCAGATGGTAATACCTTTACACATTCTACTGAAGAGGGCTGYGCAATATAACCGGTTTACCGGTATTTACCGGTTCAGACATGAAAACGATACATATTGCGATACGCTGATAGCTGATCGAAAACTTCGTAACACTCGGAAATCTTCGGATGTTTCCGTTTTTAATTCTTCCTTTCCTTTTTTATTTGTGGCAACTATTGTTTATATTTTTATTAAAGCTTAATSAAGCATAGTCATTTTTTGTGTTTTTGCTTTATAAATCAAGCATTAATTCGATTATAAGTAGGGTTTTTTGTTAAAAAAGAACTTCTTGCAATATATTGCAATACATATTGTATGTATTCCACTTCTAAATGCCCTTCAAAGATTTGCTCCAAATGATTTCTTTACTTCGAATGCGAAATTTAGATTATCGCAGGTTGATTTTCAATGATTTTGAGAGCTGTTTTGACCTTTAGACTAAATGAAATAGACCCGTGAAGATCCGGGTTAGAATTTATTTTCAATAACCCATGCTTGTTGTAAGAGGTGACTAACGGGAATGGGTGGTCAGGCTCGCTGACTTGGTTGACACATGTCATCGGTTCCCAGTTACGCAGATCGATGCTCATGCTGTTCATCACTGGATTGTCTGGTCCAGACTCGATTATTTACAGACCGTCACCATATAGCTGGAATATTGCTGAGTGCCGCGTAAATCTAAACTCACTCACTCACTCACTAAATTTGTTTCTGAACGGAGGCATGCACCGAGGCATGATGTTCACTCCATATTAGTATTATTTGATAACCCACATATGATGCGGTAGAACTGGTATAAATGCATGTTTTTAAGAAGGAAAAATGTCCAGTCATGATCTGACTGTTACATTATCTCACGCTACTGACCTAACAAAGATAACTTGCAGATTGCAAGTAATTTTTGTGATATATACAAAATGTTAACTATATATAGGGACACAAATTGCAAACAAGACACTTTTTTTTCTCTCTCCTCGATTAATTAGTATATGTTTGGATATAATTTCAGATAAGCTCATCTGGAACAAGAACGTGCAAACCGGACCACGTCTAAGTGAGAAGGAATAGATTTAGCAATGTCACGTGACGACGGAAGACAGCAAGAATTGGTTTTACACATTTAACTAAGTACTTCATAGTGGTTCCCCATACATATAAAATATAATTTCTTATCAAAGAATTGTACTTTGAAATTCTTATTTGTTCCCTAATTTAGCAGAACTTCTAATATTTCTCTTGTTAGACGATATGATATTAGTATCAGTCTCTGTTCTTGCACTACAATCTCAACTGAATATTTTGGACACCTATAGTAATGAATGGAAACCATTGGTACATGTGGAAAATATATTAATTTTGTAGCATTAAGAAGGGTCGACCGACATCTACACATGAAAATTGTGTTTTCAACGAAAGTCAATTTAACCTATAATTAATTCATACACATAACTTGGTTTGGATTGTTTCACACAATCAACTTCAAGAAATCAACATTAGTTTTGATTCAAATATTTACAGTTCGTTCTAAAGTTGGAAATGTTCCCCTAATGTCGTTTTAAAACCTTTCGATACTCAAATAAAACCAATTTTGCATTATGGTTTCGAGGACTGGGGAATTCATAGATGTGAATGTTTAGGAAAAAAATACATCTTTTTGCATGTAAAAAATATATTAGGGCCACTACGCGGAATGCTACGGGTTATGATGAATGTGGTAGCTACCCACTACACATAGTTTCACAAATGTAAAGGCTTAAATTCTTGGTTACAATTTTTGTATGAATAATGTCTGCCAAAAATAACTTGCAATATTCTCTTACATTCAGACATTGAAGGTAAAATAGTCTGGTTGTCCCAGACAGTTGGAAATGTTCGTGTGTTTTAAAGGAATTCCGGGAACACTCTATAAATAAAAATAAATAAATTGGCATTCAAAATTAACACGACATCAATGTTACATTGCACCTTTTCGTACTGACGTCGGACAGGTTACGTGACTTAGATGTCAGATTTAGATTGGGTTTGTGAGAATTAATGATCAATGAAGGCAAAAACATAGGGATCGATAAAAATTAAAGGACTTGTACATGTATGTTATGTAAAAGACGTATAGAGAGTGAAATCCACTTCGTATTTACATATCCTGCTCTTAACAACCTGATAATTTTGTATATACCAAAAAAGCACTTAAGTCAACTACTCGAAAATGCAGTCTCATCTTTTATGACCTATAGAAACGATACGATATCTTACACCTGTCACTATTTTAACATATAATTATGCATCATTCTTAAGAAGTGATTTAATAATAATTAAGAAGTAAATGAAAAATATTGCATTTTTAAATTGACGTAATATTGAATGGGCTTTGTCGACATCTCAGTTTACACTAAACACCAACATCTAAATACAATAAACGTCTGCTTCTCCTACTACCACACCCCCCACCCCACCCCAAATACATGTACTGCAATGTAATTAAGTCCCGGGATTTGTCGATGCACATGCATCTAAATTTAATGAACTACTTCTTCTTCGTCCCATACATGTATTGTATTGAAATGTAGTCCCCGGCTTTGTCAACGTGACCTCACTAATTTAACACTACGCTCTATATCAGTCCGTTCCAATTTGTCCCTCTTAACCCTGGTGTCATTTCTCGATCGCTTTCCAGACAAAGCCGGCACAAAAAGCCAGAGCATTATAAGGTCTTCAGACACACATCGGCCGAGGTAAGACGTATGGTTATTTCATAGGCGTGTGTGACATAGTTACAAGAGAAAGGCAAATCAATCTTCATATTGAGCACTTTCCCACGAACATGGCATACTATTGAACTCAGAAATCAAATCTCAGCTTGCATATTTCAGTGAATAGTAGCCATGCGTTCTTTGTCTGAAGACACGGTCGGGTATGGGCTAATATGAAAATGTCAAGGCAAATACATTGTTACTGGCGAATTATATGATGGTTGGGTTTTTTCAACGAAACAGGTGTTTATGCTTAGTGCATAAGGTGCATACAAACTGAGTGTGTGAGTGAGTGGGTGGTGGTTGAGCGAGTGAGTGAGTGGGTGGGTGAGTGAGTGAGTGAGTGGCTCCGTGGGTGGGTTTGAGTGAGTGAGTCACTATTCAATCAATATCACAGTGTGGACACCAGCAACGAGCTTCACACATATGAAGACGCTTGAAACAAAATAACGGATATGACAAACTGTTTAATTAGGCCACGGTCCCCGGAATTGAGTTTAACGAACTGCAGTTATTACGAACTAAAACCAGTGCTCCCCTGGTGTTCGTTATAACCCATCGATAATCTTCAGGGTATTCGTTCTGATAAACCTCTACTATACCCTGGATGCATGTACGGCTCGGCCCGATAATTTTATTACCTCCTTTTCCTGGCTCCGCTTTCTCACAGTAGCCAGTCAAATAAGCCGTTACAACCGAACTTGTCAATGTCATTTGTTCGCTGTGCAATTTAGATGTAGGGGAAAAATCATACAGACAAATTGACAGGTCTGAAACCTTCACAAAATATATGCAAGAACTCCTTCCACCTCTTTCAGAGTACCTCTGCAGCAATTGGGTTGCCAAGTTTAATCGGTTAGATAAAACAAGCGAAACGTAGTTATGATAGAAACCTTGTGATTGGTACGCTGAACTTCGCGGCGTAGACACCTGATTGGATGAAAAGCCAGCCAAGGGAGGTAATAAAATTATCGGACCGAGCCGTAGCTGCATCCAGGGTATAGTGGATATTTATCGGAACGAATACCCTGGAGAATATCGAGAATGGTTATAACCGTAATTAACTGCATATTGTCTATCTGTCTGTCTGTCCCTCTGTCTGTCTGAATTAATGATTTCCTTTGTACCCACCTGAGACTGTTACGCAATGACAGTATTACGCTAGAAAATCTTACACTTATTGATCGTGTCGTTTATAATTGATGCCCAAGAGTATTCCTGCTCCGTCACGTGGCCTTACAACATGAACCAGTTCAATACTTTCCCTCGCGGTGCATGGTTATTATAAGGTTATTATAATTTTGACACCCGGTGTCAGCTGAATATTCCCTGCCTACTCACTAGCAGGAGGTGTGTTTTGGTCAAAGGTACCGCTCAACTGGCTTCATGCAAATGCACATGTCGTTAAAGTATTCTCTTTTTGCACGGAGCTCAGTAGACACACAGTATGACACCCAAGAAGATACACAACATGACACACAATATGACAATCAATATCAAACACAACACGACACACATGACATACAACACGACATACAATATGACACACATGACATACAACACAACACACAATATGACACACAACACGACATACAACACGACATACAATATGACATACAACACGACATACAACATGACACACATGACATACAATATAACACACAATATGACATACAACACGACATACAACATGACATACAACACGACATAAAACACTACATACATGACACACAATACCACATACAACACGACACACAATATGACACACATGACATACAACACGACATACAACATGACACAATATGACACACATGTCATACAACACGACATACAATATGACACACACGACATACGACGCGACATAAACACGACATACATGACACACAATATGATATACAACACGACATACAATATGACACACATGACATACAACATGACACACAATATGACACACATGTCATACAACACGACATACAACACGACACACAATATGACACACAACACGACATACAATATGACACAATATGACACACATGACAAACAGCACGACACACAACATGACACACGACATACAACACGACATACATTACACACAATATGATATACAACACGACATACAATATGACACACATGACATACAACACGACACACAATATGACACACATGGCATACAACACGACATACATGACACACATGACTCGACACACAACACAACACACAATATGACACACATGACATACAACACGACATGCAACAGGACACACAGTATGACATACAACACGACATACAATATGACACACATGACATACAGCACAACATGCAACAGGACACACAATATGACATACAATACGGCATACAACATGACACACAATATGACACACATGACATACAGCACGACATACAACACGACACACATGACACACAATATGACATACAACATGACATGCATCATGACTCACAATGTGACACACATGACATATAACGCGACATACGTGACACACAAAATGACATACAACACGGCATACGACATAACACACATGACACACAATATGACACACATGACATACAACACGACATACAATATGACACATGACACACAATATGACACACAACATGACATACAACATAACACAACATGACATACAACATAACGCATGACATACAACATAACACAACATGACACGCAGTATGACACACATGATAAACAAACATTCTGTTGTGCATTCCAGTTCACCTGGTGCAATGCATTACGGTTAATAATCTGATATATAATCAATTCCAATCTTTGTGAAAGGACAAATGTGAACGTTTGACATTTCTGGTTCCGATCCCGATATAGTAAATCGTTTATAATCTAAGACAGTAATTTTCTTCCTATTTACCATGTAAATTATTCAAGAAAAATATATTCTTTACGTTAGGTGAATCAGGCCTTCTATACATTCTTCATGCTTCATCTATTTGGGAACAACCGCGGTCCCTGCAGTTATTGGTTTTTTTTGTTCTTTCTGCAAGCAATATATCGAGGTACGTCTGCACAAATATAAGAATGAGTGAGTGAGTATGGTGTTACGCAGCTTTTAGCAATATTCCAGCAATATCACGTCGGAGGACACAAGAAGTGGACTTCACACATTGTACCTATGTGGGGAATCGAACCTGGGTCTTAGGTGTGACGAGCTAACACTTTGACCACTAGGCTACCCCACCGCCCCTACAAATATAAGAACGTTTTAAGCATTATGTGAGGTTTTATATATATAAATGGCCATTTCTTAATTCGAAATGGAACGGGGTTCCAATATTTGTAGGGCCTCGCGAAATGAATCTCAGTATTAGCTATTTGATTGTACAAAAATGATTATACCTTAAGTGTATTTGTACTTGATGGTTCAATATCTCAAATCTCAGGCAAACGCTTCTGTGGGCACAAAAATAGCATAGCAATATATATAATGCATATTGTTCCAGAGCTAGACAAGCAATAACAATGTTTTTCACTCTTGTAAGCCTTAGAGTACTCAATATTTCATTCTCTCGCTAATATTAACAGATAGAGAGGATTGGCTTGTGTGTTATGAAGACGAGATATCATCATTAGGTCCAGACAAACAACGAATTATTAATCCCTGAAAGACAAACCAGCGATCGCTGATTTGCTGATATGGAGAAAGTGGCATGGCTAAGGTAACAGTATCTGACCGCTGAAAGGGTTCGATTCCCTATATGGGTACAATGTGGGAAGCTCAGATTTGTGGTGGTAGTAGGGTAACCTAGTAGTTAAAGTGTTCGCTCGTCCTGCCGAAGTCCTGGGTTCTATTCCCAAAGCAGGTACACACGTGAAGTCCATTTGTGGTATATCGCTCGCGTATTGCTAAAGCTGCATAGGGCTCTGATTTATACACTCGCACATTGAAACAGTACTCACGCTCTTCAGTTGAACACAACACACGGTCAGCTGCACGCTGGTTTGGTATTTTCTGTCAATATTTTTCATACCCATCTAGCAAAGCCATATACTTACTTAACTGACTAAATCTCCGTGTTTTGATATAATGATTAAGCTTTTATGAACATAATTGTCAAATACTGCAACATAATAACAAAATGTTCTAATACTGCAACATAATGGTATTATATTTCAAAATAATGGTCTAATGCAGCAACATAATGGTCTAAAGCAGTAACATAATGGTCTAATACTGCAACATAATCGTATTCTATTTCAATATAATGGTCTAACGCAGCAACATAATGTTCTAATACTGCAACATAATCGTATTCTATTTCAATATAATGGTCTAACGCAGCAACATAATGTTCTAATACTGCAACATAATCGTATTCTATTTCAATATAATGGTCTAACGCAGCAACATAATGGTCTAATACTGCAACATAATCGTATTCTATTTCAATATAATAGTCTAATGCAGCAACATAATGTTCTAATACTGCAACATAATCGTATTCTATTTTGATATAATGGTCTAACGCAGCAACTTAATGTTCCAGTACTGCAACATAATCGTATTCTATTTCAATATAATGGTCTAACGCAGAAACATAGTGTTCTAATACTGCAACATAATCGTATTCTATTTCAATATAATGGTCTAACGCAGAAACATAATGTTCTAATACTGCAACATAATCGTATTCTTTTTCAATATAATGGTCTAACGCAGCAACATAATGTTCTAATACTGCAACATAATCGTATTCTATTTTGATATAATGGGCTAATGGAGCAACACTATGGTCTAATGCTGCAACAAAATGTTCTAATACTGCAACATAACGGTATTTTATTTCAGTACAATGGTCTAATGCAGTAACATAATGATCTAATGCTGCAAACAAATATTCTAATACTGCCACATGATGGTCCAATACGGTCACATAATGATATAATGCAGTAAGACAATGGTCTAATGCAGCAACAAAATGATCAGTACTGCCCCATGTTGTTATGCTAGTTGTTGTCTTCACAAGGTAGGGTTTGGTCAAGATAGTGCTATAGATCACCATGAAGTGTTGATTTTTGTTGAGGTGGTTGCCATGAACGAACAAGAATTCATATTGTTTTAAATGGAATTGTTGGTTTTTTTAGGCTAGAGAATTTATTCATAATAAATATTTCGTAACCATATCGGAGACGTTACAGTGACACTTAAAGAGTTAATAGACAAGCTTGAATTACACACAGACAGTATTGACGACACACATAGATTTCTTAATGCTTGATCTATGTTTAACAGCTTAGCAATCACGCAACCATATATGCCTCAGTATCTGTTAAAATGCACTTAAAGAATTTCTGAAGATGCGAGTACAAATGGCTCCGGGCAGAACTAAATCTTTAAGTAATTTCTTAAACATGCCTTCCCCAAACAGACTGGTGTATTTAAAATACACAAAACTACTCTATAGAAATATACCCGAAGTCTTAGATCGTTAAAATAGCATCCCGGCGTTGTTTTGTTGCAAAACGGCATTGACCCGTGTACCCAACTGGAACAAAATCCATGAGAATCGACATCCGATTGCAACGTTGTTGTCTCCTAAGCTGACAGCAAGAGGTTGATTTGACTTGTAGGTCTTTAGGCCATATTCGCGAATTGGGCAAATATCTGTGATTAATGACACTATATTTAGATAATTACGGTTGTTATTACTGTCAAGGTGAGGACTGAGCCAGGATTAACTGACAGTTCCATACAGCCGTAGCAGAGAGTGACCTACTTCAAGACAGACCCATCCAACAATCCGAGGTCTGATGTTACATAAAGATGAATGATAGAATTACACATCGAGTTGACATCTAAATACCTGTTTAAGCAGATATAGACATGAACAGGTTCTGTACATTATTTGACATACGTCGTATTTTGACGGATAAACACAAGGCTGTGTGCATAGTTGCTTCCTTTATCCGTGCCAGGATCCGATCTTTAGATCATAGAAACAGTCTTGAAGTACAAACAAAAATAGATGAGGATAATACAGAGATGTACACATTGCCTCCGATGAACTTCAAATAACATATCTTAATTTGGGTTAGGAATCTCCGATTATCATCCTCGGTCTGCCAGCGCCATACTCGTGTTTATAGGCTTCGATGAAAGTGCTTACGGCCTGTTATGTCCAAAGTATGTCTATCCCACATTTAAATAAATGGAAACAAACGAGAAGCGTAGATTATGTGTAGCCCGGTTGTTGTTACACATGACGGCGGTCTGTACATAATCGAAACTGGACCAGACAAGAAATGATTGCCACAAATGTGTCACCCCCATCCCATTCGTCGCCTTGTCCCACAAACACGGTGAGTGAGTTTAGTTTAAGCAATATTCCAGCAATATCACGGCGGGTACACCAGAAATGGGCTTCACACGTTGTACCCATGTTTGGAATCGAACCCGGGTTTTCGGCATGACGAGCGAACGCTTCAACCACTAGGCTACCCCACCGCCCCTCCAACCAGCATGGGCTGCTTAAGACTAAATCTAACCCGTCACTTCAAGGGCTAAGTGGAAGTTAAGACATTCCGTTACGAGCAAATTATTAGCATTCCTGGAGTAACGGTGGTTAAAATAGTTATATGCACTATGGATAGACGTTATATTGCTGTATTCCATTGTTACACGGCGCAAGTGTAAAGCAACATAGCTTGTGAATATGAATTATCTACATCATGACTTCTCGTGTTTTAAACCGACCCCATCCAGCCATGTAGACGGATGTTCACTTAATAGCTCTTGTAACAAAACTTTAAATTTGTATTCTCTATGTTTTGCACAAAATGAAGCTAGGGCATTAAAAACAACCATACACTTAGAAATCACTGTAACAATATAAACATAAAGGTGAGAATTTTATGGATGTCAGATTCTTTATTTTGAGGGACACGACGTTGCGGAGTATATTCGTTGCGCTCAGCAGTATACTTTGTTGTCCTGCCCCACAACGAAGCACAATTGCCTCTGTTCACCCAGCAGAAAATGGGTACCCATGTAACTATAACCTTCTAGCGCCTAACAGGCAGCTTGGGTTATCCGGGGTAATAATAAACAGGGTATTAGCGCTTTGGGCATGCTTTGTTGGGTGGCGATTGGCGCATTATCAGACTTCTCCTTATTATTAGATGAGTACAGAACATTATTACCCGTTTCTGAAAAAAAAAATCTTTGTGGTTTTTTTCCCTGCTTTATTGACAAAATTTTCATCACAATCTTAGCTTTTACTCTCAATGTTTTGGCAGATGAATTAGATTGATTATTCTCTGGCCATCCTGATTTGCTTTGATCGATGTTCAAGGATTGTGTGGTCAAGACTCGAATATTTAAAGGCCACTGTCCAATAGCTGGAGTATTGCTGAGTCTTCACAATAAACAAACAAACGCACAAACAAACAAACACCTTATCGTCACTGTGACCTTATATACAAATCTTGTCTCGAACTCGATTTACACGGCGATAGGTACAAGGAAGTAGAGTGACACTTATTTAGATGTTCGTTTAAGTAGGTGAAATCAAATGCAAGTCTGTGCCAGCGCAAACTCTCTGGACGCTGAGTGGTGCTTCGATGGAACACCTGCAATCCCATGAGTGTCCCACTAATTTCTCCCCACAGGCTGCTGTGTTTGGCACACATAACATAAACGGATCGAAAAGCTCTCAATTATATATCAGCATTACAACAGCATGAATAGACGTGTTGTTTGTCAGGGCAAGTAAGCAAGGCCATCGATGAACTATGACATTCGTCTTCTATTGTGTGTGAACAGACTCTTCTAGAAATTTATCCTCTGTTGATGACGACGAATTGCGCCGGAATGTGTTGTCTAATTGTTATGTTTGGTTGTGGTATTATTACTTAAGAAGGAACGATTTGCTTCATTTCCCGGTATTAGAGAGAAAACTAAAAACTATAATCAATATGAAATATGTACGTTCACCACAAGAGAATATCAGTCTTAGATATCTGGTGAACAATTGGAAATTAATGATCCAATGCTTTGTAGACATTTTATTATGTTCTTTGGATGGGGTTGGGATTGGGTTCAGGTGAAAGTTGACCTGCCTTTACTTGTGTTTGTGACGAGTGTCACAGGTTAGAGTGGATACTACCACTTTTTCTCGAAAACCTGATATGTCACCTGATAATTATTCATAAACACATGCTTATTATGAGGTCGGAATCGTACAATGGACCCTCCTTATGACAGTGGATATGTTTTTGTCGCTTTTAATGACCACCAATTGTTGGACATTCTCCACACATGTAGGGAACACGTCGCTACTCGATGGCAAACGCTCAATCCAAATGGCTACCTAACGGAACTCTAAGAAGGGCGGGCCAATTTTAAGTAATCTCCAAGCATCTAACGACCGATGAAAAAAAGAAACCTTTTACTCATGCCTTTTACTAGGAACCAAACCTAGGCCTAGGTGGCACACGCGAACCCATGAACTACTGGGCTACCCAAAACCACATTTTCTGTGAAGGCGATAAGCTTACACAGCTTACAGTATTGCATGAATAAACATAGCAGAATTACGTTTTTTCCCAGTAGCTCCAACCTCCAAATAAATTGACACATCAAACAAACAAATCTAGTTTTGAAAAATGACATGAAACAAATGCAACTATTAAGAGAAAAATATTCAAATCAGCACCATTCTGGATACAATCAGGATGTACAGGCCCAGCTGCTGTAACAGCTCATTTATCCACGACTAGTCAACGACTCATGTATAATTCATTGATAATCCCATCATTAAATTATTGCTAGCCTGCTCGGCAATATGCAAGGCAGATATACAACAAAAGATTCAATTTACGTATACCTCTAATGATGATCGGCATATTCAGGTGTTTATACAACTGTCTGGATGATACAAAACACATTAAAATGTATAACGGTTTGCAATGCGAACTGAGGCTAGAGAAGGATTGGGAACCTCAGAACACTGGAAACCTCGTTAATACGGATACCTACTATTACAACAGGAAACAATATACAAATTATATTTCAATAGATAAAAGTCTCGGGAACGAATTTCTTGTATTAACTTGAGTTAATAAACCCACGTAGAATTCGATTCTACCGGTGACGAACTGTCGATGTGACTGTGAAACAAGGAGTGCTAACCCATTATATTCACACCTAAATTGAAATTCCAGGGATTCGTTTGAACGTCATTGCCCAGTCGTGATGTAACTGTTTAAACCAGAGTGGTCACGGTGGAGTAGCCTAGTGGTTAAAGCGTTCGCTCATCACGCCGAAGGCCAGGGTTCGATTTCCCACATGGGTACAATGTGTGAAGCCCATTTCTGGTGTACCCCCACCGTGATATTGCTGGAATATTGCTAAAAGCGGCGTAAAACCATACTCAGTCAGTCGGTCAATAAACCAGAGTGAGAAATCCATTACTGCAGTAAAATACCTAACTGTTACAAGATGCGATATTCAGCAAAAATGACAAAATCCCGGGCCTTTTTCCTTCTACTGAGCGATCGTTAACATATTGCTCGATGCCGACTTAGTCGAAGCATATGGACCGCTACCTTCGAAATCCGATTATGGTCGATTGATTGACTGGTAGCAGTTGGATCGACAATTCTAAATAGATTAATATTAATGATTTCAATTTTCTTCAAACTGGAAGTTGATATTACTGACATAAATGCGAAGACTGCAAACATTTGTGTCTTCAGCAAATAAGACTGGTTATTAACTGTATTAAAAAAATGTGTGTAATTAGTTTTCCAATCGTCTTAAGAAACAAATTTCTAGGGCTTAGACTGCACAAGATCGATTATCCTTTCAATAACAATTCCGGCCCACTGTGATTTTCACCATCCAATAGGATTACTTTATTGGTAGAAACATTCAGCTTTATCACCTGTACGCGTCTTGTCTTGTAGTATGCCCTCTCAAACAATAGGGAAAGGTCTTTCAGAGGTCGCACACCCCTATCCCCGCCTTTATGCTCAGGAAAGCATTTCAACATCTAAATCTCCATAAAAGATATTTCTGATTAAATAGATGACGGCTTGGCCCTACGAAGTCGTGATTTCGAAAGTAGATTATCGCATAACTTGGTTTAGAACAGTCGTTTTGATTGGTTGTTTGATTCCAGGGTCATGAGCGAAAGAAATTGTGTGCTACGTTAGTGATAGGTCAGATGGAATCGGTGACGTAACTTCCAAATATAGCTATGGTGCAGAACTAGATAATCGAGAATGTTCTTTTTCAGTACTGCACCTGAACACAGCGGTGTTCCAGCATTATTAGCATCAGGCTTACAGTGGCTGTAGTGGTAAGACGACTCTGTGCTCCATTGAAACAGAAACTCAACCTGACAACACATATCGAGTCATGATTCAAGATGAGTCATTTGTGGTAAATAATTCAGGTATTTTTCTGTTTAAGACTTTTAAAATATACATTAATCAGCATCTCACATCCCAACACGATCGCTATATAATATCATGAAACACGAAGGAGTTCCTATTGTTTCAGCTGATAAATTATCTATTAAATTGTCCTTTTCTTCGTATTTGATTACATAAACAAATACTTTTGACAGACGTTTGTTTATGGATCAGTATTCATGTTTTAATCCTACTTAGTTTTTTATTCATCGGAATTCATTTGAAATTACCAAATATTTTGTTCAATATTTCGATGATCACTTTTTAACGTACACAAAGTAAATATGGCCAAGCAACACAAAGGATTAGGTTTTGCACTACTTAATATAAATACTGTGCAAATTCACAAAATTAATTTTCCTGTTTGAAATTTAAATTAAAATTCGGAACTTTAAATCTTTCACTTACTATTTCGATTTACCTGTGGAAAAGACTTCGCTTCGTTCATATATGATCAATGTCATTTCAACATGCGGGATGCAATACTATTAATGCTATGAATGTTTCTGTGAAGTAAGATTTTATTAGGACAATAATCCTTCATTCTATGAATCATTGATATAAGTAGTGACTGGAATGAATCATTGTCCCCGCAAATATGCGTGTGTATAATATTGATAAACTATTCGAAAAT
This sequence comes from Haliotis laevigata, assembly GCA_008038995.1. Lineage (NCBI taxonomy): Eukaryota > Metazoa > Mollusca > Gastropoda > Lepetellida > Haliotidae > Haliotis > Haliotis laevigata. Next base: position 38,363 of record VKKT01003319.1, on the reverse strand, counting down.
TACACATGGTTGGTTCATTACAATTACGTATGTTGTTGCGAATACAAAGAATACACATTTATTTTTTTACTGTTTCCATAAAAATACCATCAGGAAGACAAATAGTTTATTTTCTGAAGACGATTTAGTTGCATAAAATGTCAGTGATTAGATACTACATTCAGTGTTCTGGAAGAATGTGCCATGACATCTTCAAAACAACAAACACAAAATTATCGGTGGGTATTTAAAAAAATGGATGTTCTGTAACGATGATTTTTAAACCACAGAATACAGTAGAAGCATCTCACCTGCATATATCGACGCCGCTGCAGATAATGTCAGCAGACATTGGTGAAGTAATCTTTTCAAGTTTCTCGAAAGATGACCCATGTTGGTAATTCCTCAATACAAGACGAAACTCGAAATTAATCTGCTCTTCGTGAATGTTCACTCGATTAAAAGGTTCGGTGTTGATGCGAATTGTCAGAAAATACCATACTCCATTCAAGATAATGCTGCACTGTCGCCGTCCCGCGATCAATTGCTTGAAGCAGACGATTTCCGACCTGTATGGCAATACTGGAAGCAGACTGTTCTGCGCATGCGCGGTCGCTAGGTTCGGAATCGTTGAAACCAGTTTGGTTTGCTAAAAAGTACACGTACGTCACCTCAATAAACTGACGTTGTTTTATCCCGCTTTACCCTTGAAATGGTTGAATAAGTCAAAAGTCACGTTGGAGGGATGTTTTAAGCCTTCACTTCCTATATTTTTATGTTGAATCTCAGAGGTGTCATTTAAACGTCGCCTGAGAGGCAGTTAAATGTAAAGTATGTTTGTTTTTTTGATACGTGTAAACTGAAAGTGTGGTAAGTGTGTTGGAATACTATAATGTGTCACGACATGTTCTTAGCTCTGGATTTGATTCACCGATAAACTATTTTCCGTTTTCTGTGACATTTCAATTTCACCAATGAATGGGTTGTGTTTATATTGTGCGGCAACTTAAAATATCACCCTATTCATTTATTTATGTTAATTTCTGTTTGTGAAATAAAGTATTTGTGTTAAGAAGTTTACAAAAATACAGAGAAACCTGATTAATTGAAAACCCAAGCACTCTAATCGATGACAGTAGTCATATATTAAAGATCAAAGTAACTTAGCCTATCTCGAAGCACATAAAACATAGCATGGATAGATGAGGTGAGGTTAAGAGGGGTATATGGTCTAATGAAAGTATTTTGAACTTGTATTGACGTGCTTCTTGAGTGTATGTCTGTGTGTGAGTGTGTCTGCCTCTGCGTGTGTGCCTGCGTCGGTGAGAGAGTGAGCCTGCGCTTGTGTGACAGAGTGTGCCTACGTGTGTGTGCGTGCGTGCGCGCGCGCGTGTGTGTGAGAGACTGTGTGCGCCTGTGGGAGTGTGTGCCTACGTGTGTGTGCGCGCACGTGTGTGTGTGAGAGAGTATGTGTGTGTCTGTGGGAGTGTGTGCCGATGTGCGTGCGTGCGTGCGTGTGTGTGTGTGCGTGTGTGTGTGTGTGTGTGTGTGTGTGTGTGTGTGTGTGTTAATGCCTGTGTGTGTGTGAAGGAGTGCCTGC
>VKKT01003318.1:140490-153008 GCA_008038995.1 Haliotis laevigata | reverse complement strand
GTCTTCGGCATGACGAGCGAACACTTTAACCACTAGGTTACCCCACCGCCCACAGAAGTAAGGAAGCAGAGGGGAGAGCAACGGCAGCACAATGCATGAGGTCCTTTTGTCGATGCAGAGATCCACGCGCCAAAGTTGTCGGGATGTTAATATAACCACCGATTTTGCTTTTAGGCGTTAAAGGAAATAGACGACGCGCTAACATCCTCACACAAGAGGAGGATGCGGTGTGGAAGAGGGGACTGCTTGGTTATAGGATATATCTTGAAACTGTGTTTTATTTGAATGGGATAAACATTAGCTTCCGAGTTGAAGAGTAAGATCGTGTTCCTAAAGGTGACTTTTCAAAGTTCCGTGTTGTTACAGGAAATAAAATATTATTGTACTCTGAATTGGTTTGAAAAGGTTCTCTACTAATTTCATTTCGGTAGATGATGATGAGAACCTTGCCCTTGAGACTTTACCAAAGCTACCCGTCACTGAGGTGAATGAATAACATTAAAATTAAACATGAGAATAACATAATAATCTTGATGACTAAATTTAATATTGATATTGTTTAAAAACATGGTTTTGTGAAACCATGAGGACGACCACAATGCACCTTGTATGAAATTAATTTTATTTTAAATGTTAGGCCATTGGTTTGTGATGACTTCCTCTCTTATCGGGAGACACGCACTGCCTAGGGTGGTCATAGGGCTCTGCTAACCACTCCCTAAGAGATGCACGCCTGTATGAGAGAGCTTTGGATGAGCTGATTGAAGAAATATCGACACCTGTTCGTGCGTAACAACAGGTGTAACAACATTTGAAATAATCATATACTGAACAACATACAAGATCCATTTGACTTTGTCACTTATTCACAAATTGGTACTGTTATTATCGGATATGTGTGCGTTGTAATTAAGGGTTAATAATCACTCCCAGGGGCGTGGAGGTAGCCTTGTGGTCAAAGTGTCCGCTGTCTAGCAAACGACCCGGTTTCGATTCCCCACAATATTCCATCTATATGGCGGAAGTTTTATTGGAAATGGTGAGATGCTACTGATCATGCACCCATGAAGATCCGGGTTAGAATTGATCTTCAGTAWCCCATGCTTGTCGAAAGAGGCGACTAACGGGATCGGGTGGTCAGGCTCGCTGACTTGGCTGACATATCATCGGTTCCGAATTGTCATTGATCATTGGATTGTCTGGTCCAGACTCGATTATTTACAGACCGCCGCCATATGGCTGGAATATTGCCGAGTGCGGTATAAAACTAGACTCACTCACTACTGGTCATGCTTACACAGTGCAAAGACCCATTCCACCACACTGATCGGAGAGGACACTCATTTATTGATTCTTCTGCTGCATTACTGCATGGCAGATGGGAAATCCCTCTATTTCAGATCAGACAATTCTTCAATAGTAAATCTGAAAGTGTACAACATCAACTGGATAAAGCAACTTCTTTGCAATAAACTGTGCACCCAACTGTTATTTCTGCACTCATTTACAGGCTGTGATTCCACGTCCCGGGTTTATGGCATTGGGAAGAAATCAGTGTCCCAGAAACTTGTCAAAGGTGATCAAGTCCTCCAGCTATGTGCAGATACTTTCACTACAAAAGACGTCGAACAAGCACAGATCGAGGAAATCGGTCGCCAAACCATGGTGATCCGATTTGGTGGAGAGAGAACATGTTCCCTGACTGCATTGCGATAGAGTGTATTCGCAAAGAAGGTTGTGGCTGCTAAATCTTTTGTTCCACCTGAACGCCTTCCCCCAACGGAATCAGCCACCAAGTTTCACTGTCTGCGTGCCTATTATCAGGTCATGGTTTGGATGGACGTGCAAACCTTGATCCATTGCAATGAGGTTGGAAACTTGAAGACGACCACTTTGTTCCCATCATGACATCACTAAATGCTGCTCCAGGCAGTCTTATCAAGATCATACATTGTAACTGCACAACGCACAACTAATTGCAGTCCCACACGCTGCAGTTGCAGGAAGAATGGACTTCAATGCGCGACTGCCTGATACTACATACATTTAATATATAAAACCCTTTCAACGAAGGACAGTAAAATTACTAGATTATCACAAAATGAGTTAAAACTAGCTAGCATATATCTTTAAAAGTGACCCGTGAAGATCCGGGGTAGAATAGGTCTTCAGCTACCCATGCTTGTCGTAAGAGGCGACTTACGGGATCGGGTGGTCAGTTTTGCTGACTTGGTTGACACGTCATCGGTTCCCGATTGCGCAGATCGATGCTCATGCTGTTGATCACTGGATTGTCTGGTCCAGGCTCGATTATTTACAGACCGCCGCCGTATGGCTGGGATATTGCTGAGTGCGGTGTAAAAATAAACTCACTCACTCACTCTTTAAAAGTAGAACACTTTTTTGGGACAATACAATGTAAAAATGGGCTAATAATCGCAAACAACTGAAGGTAGATCACCATACTATGGACCATGGGGACCCAAGCTGGATTTACACTATCCCTTCAGCCATTGGCGTTTATGCTGAGGTTTGAGCCATACATTAACTTGTTCTTCATCTGTATCGCTTGCTGTTGGCTGCCGCTTGATACCATGTTATAGAAATGACCGATTTTAACACCTTTCGCACAGTGAGATTTTGGTAGACTGTTGACAACCATACCAAGTAGAAGTCAAAACCACTGAGAAACCTTTTGTTAGAATTGTTCAAGGGTAGTGTGGTGTAATGCATAGCATAAATTCCCCTGTCACATTCTTTCACATTGAACTAAGGTTACCTTAGTGCCTTACGACCATCTTAGTGCTTTGTTAAAAGAGGCCCAGACCCAGAGACCGGTACGTCCACCAACCTGAAAGAAAACCGATGGTGGTGTTTAAAGCGGCAGTCGGACACGATTTGGCGGAGTTGCGTTGTAAGCAATCAACCAGTCTATGTGAAGTTGTTGGAGGCCATTAGAGTACAGTACCCGTTTCAGTGATGAGTATAGGTAGTCATGCTTTTAGTAGCATGTATTTTTTACGTAGCTCCTTACAGCGCGCTGTTATGGAGCCTTACTTTTGCTTATCTCACAAACTTCACACTCCGTCCTCTGTCGTGCATTCACAGGTTCGATCCTCATATTGTTCAAAATTTTAGGAAGGTATTTCATTAGTTCTTTATTGTCGAGATTACTTACCCTTTAATTTGTATTATTCAGTACAAGACAAGTGCACATTTTGACATTTCAAGCGGGGGTTACAGGCGGAACTGTTACCTGTTCTGTGCCAACGGTATCTGCTGATTCATATGAAAGATCCTCCTGAGAAAATTGTCTAACGTCTGTTTCTTCCCAACATTCACCTCGTTTTGCTGTCTGGGCGGTGGGGTATCCTAGTGCCTTAATCGTTTGCGCGTCACACAGATGACCCGGGTTCGATTCCCCACATGGTTACAATGTGTGAAGCCCATTTCTGGTGCCCCCCGTCGTGATATTGCTGGGATACTGTTAAAAGCGGCGTAAAACCAAACTCACTCACTTACTCTTTTGTCGTTTAGTCCATGTATTAATATATTGGTTCGTCTTGATTGTGCCTCCGTGTTGTCCACCTTCCTGTCCATAGCCCGAATTGTGTTCTTATGTTCGAATGACGACAGTTTGTTATTGTACAACTCCAGCTTCCGGTCAAGGGAGGTAAGTTGCGCCCGGATGGACGACAGCGTTTTAGCGAGGTTGAAAAGTGTTGGTGCATCATCAGTTACCATCTCAACTGAAGTATTTTTATTAGAGAACCGTGTTCTGGGTAGAATCTGTCACCTTTTTAGGCGGACCTGGATTTGTCTCCAGCAACGTAAATGTCAGTATAGCGAGTCTCAGGCAGAAACATATACCAACCGGCACATGGGTTCGAATCACTGTTTTGACAATAATTTGTAAAAATAACAAATCTATACTTTTGCAACCGTATAATGTTTTTATATGTTATGCATTTCACGCCTAAAGTAATTTAACTCACCATGAAAGAATTTCTAAAACAATGTTCGAGTTTTCCAAAAAAATTAACTGTCAAAACAATATTCCGCAATAATCGCACAGGTGGAAATTGACCAATGAGAGCCGTTTTGTGTTCCGAGTCTTTCCGAGATTTTCGGACAGGGTCGATGTTTACCGAAGGGCGGCCAGACGTTTGTTCAAAACGGAGTTTAGTGCTAATGCGAGGGTCAGTGGTCAAATATGAAATGCAGTTAGACAAACTAAATACGATGAGCAGAAGGCCAAAAGAATAATCTTACAACCTCAACACGTTGTTTTGTGAAAAACGTAAGGTTTGATCGAACGCACGTTAAAATAGTCGCGCCGTGCGGTTTTCGATCAGGCTCTGAGCATCGCGAGTGTCATCCCTTGTGTATTTGATGTAATGAGTGTAGCGGGAGAATTTTCTAAAAAATCCATTTCTTCACCGATTTCGTTCAAATTTGAAACATAAGTTATTCATAACATATAAAAACAATATACGGTTGCAAAAATATAGATTTGTTATTTTTAAAAATTAAAGCCAACCGGTGTCTTTATAACGGGGTTTCTCAAGGTGCCCCGTCTCACCCGGGGAGAAAATGTTCAAACTCTCGCTCTCTATGTTTCAATAGATATATTCATGGTTCTTCCACGGAAGTACACTAACTAATACACAAGGGCGATGTCGTGCATGCCACCATGATTGAAACAACGTCACAGACCAATGTTTGTTAAAGCTTAGATGCAACCAACAAAATACACATAATTAAATCACAATTATCATTTATTCATGACATCTTATATACAATCATACATCTAACATTGCGGGAGGGCGTGCACTTAAGTGTAACGAAGGCTTTCACTGGCTGGTTCTTTTGCGAATACGCTCAGGACTCTTTGTGTGTGTATAGGCATCCCGGTTCAAGCCATGCGAATCTATTCACTGCGCATGTGCCATATGCGCAGCGCAGAACAGCTGTCGAAACCACATTTCATTCCCAGCTGGTTTTTTTTAGTGAATCGTTTGAACTGCGATTTCGCGGGATTTTTTTCATCACGTTATTTTTCAACTTTATAAATTGAATTTGAATTTTGAATTTTTGATAATTTGTTACTGTTAGTCCATACCGAAAGGTATCAGAATCTGCAAAGTTGCGTTTTGCTTTGCATGTAAGCTTTAACTCCATTAAGTGGTAAGTAGTAATGTTTAAGTCGTCAGAGGGCCATTTGGGTTGATCCGGTTGATCCGATAATGTATGCACGAGATTTCATGAATATGTTAATGTAAGTAGGACGTCACAGGTCAGGAAAGGTCAATTAAAGGTGGGTGTTTAAATGCGTTCACGCAGTCTTGTAGAAAACCCTTTATAAGGCGTGAAAAACAAAAGCAAAGTGTAATGATTAGAGCTATGTATAGCGCGCTGCCCTGAATAGACAGACAGTACCTGTCAGCCCAGTTTGAATTGAGCGCGCTTGACAACTCACATGACCCCGTCGTTTCAAATAGCCCGCGTTCGCTAGAGCGTGTCACCTGTTTTGATGAATACAGTGTGTGTGTTGAAAGTACATCATACCACAATAGACACGGGTTGTATCAACATGGTTATAGAGTCGGAATGTCCAAGTCATATAAATGAAGTTAAAACATTTCATACAGAACGTGCCCTGACCCGTCTTGGACAGTTGTACCCAATGTTTAAATGTTATCGATATATGTCATGCTATCTTTTCCGTTCAAAATRTATATTTTGTATATTATCTAACATSATGTATACAGGTTTAGTTTTACTTCAGGACTGTATTCAGAGAGTGATATTTTAAAAATAAATGGTTCGAAATACACATGGATAGACACATATCTATGCATATGTCATTTAGAAAACTGATTAGTCATATAACAGTGTGACAGCATACAGCTAGGTTTGATGGGAAAGAGACAGAAGCAAGAGAAATTGTAGATGCAAGGAATCTATTTCTGAATTGATTATAAAGCTGAATGCATCCGGATTTCAAATAGCCCGCGCTCGCCAGAGCGTGTGGCCTACTTTGTTGAATAAAGAGAACCTTCTAATTGGATACAGTGTGTATGTGTGTGTGTGTGAGAGAGAGAGAGAGTGTGGTGGAAGTTCACATGTTGACTAAAACTGTTGTATTAAGGTTAGACATTACTTATCACAGTTCATGAACATGTTAATATGTCCTGGAATCGGAATGTAAGGAAATGTACAACAGTTACACCAATAACAACAAGGGGAGATTTGGTTCAGGCTGGGCATGTCATTACTTACACAGTTCGGTAAAGACTTGAGTGGTCTTGACTCGCCAATTCATACGAGTTGTAGAAGTCATCACTTTGACATCTTGTCAACGCATATATAATCCGAAATAACATGTCAATAGCTATATATGCATGTTTACTGTGTATTCAATATAGTATTGTGACTTCCATAGGTTTCTATAGGGCTGTTGCGCATGCGCATGGTATCATTTGAGACGTCAGATTGAGAGCTACTCCACAGTTCAGTACAAGATGTCTTACCTCTGTGACACATGCCTCGGCCTGCTACCCATGGATGCCAACGGTGAAGATGATAAGGGTTTATTTACCTGTGTTTACTGTGAGAGTAAATTAAAATACACGTACCACCGTTTTCTAACACATACCGACAAGGGTGCCATGAAGAAGAGAGTGTCTTTCGAGATTCCCCCTTGTACATGTCACAGCAAAGTACAAGAATAAAACTCCACGCCAGGGTCTGGCGACTGACAGTTTCACTCCTGCCACCTGACGGATAAGACGTCCTCTTTCAACATAGAGCTCTAGGGGATATACCTGGAGACATTTTCGCTGAGTTTAACACGACCAAGGCAAAGTCGAGAAAACCACGCCAGAGGAAAACAACGGCACCATACAGGAAGCCGCTGAAGAAGAGACAGGTTGCACCTAAGAAGACAACAATAATGACAACCAAGAAGAGTCAAAAGACTGTACTGAAAATATAACCTGTGAAAATACAACATGTGTGGGAGATGAAGGCTGTGTTGGAAAGGGCAAAAACTGCCTTGAAGTGGACACAAGATGCCTTAAACCATCACATGGGTGATGGGTATAAAAGAAAGCATCAGACCCTCTAATCGCATGCCGTATAGGATCACCATGGGGATGCCACCTATCCGGACTGTGAGAAAATATTTTCAAGGAGAGATGTCATGTTATGACACAGAAGAAATACACATAACATAAAAGACATCACAGTTACACACCTCTCCGCTTTAGCCGCCACCGCGAGTTCCACCACTGCCACGATATATTGGACGAGGATTACTTTGATGCTCGTCAACGGAACGTTTTGGTGTTGGATGATTTCCTGGCCGAAGCAAAGCTAGAAAAGTGTATTTCACGGCTGTTTACCCTGCTACAAATCCTGTTTCCGAGAGGCAAAGAATCGAGAGACATTGCTCTAAACACTCATTATGTCATTTCACTTACCCATAGATAAACAACAAATCAAACTTTTTGCCCGGAGAATTTTCCCTGAAATTATGGATCACTTTATGGCCATGTATGAAAAAGTTGCTAAAAACCCTTTGGACAACTCACCATCGATCTGAAACATAGCACGAAAGAGAAGGATCGACTGCATGTCAACCTCATAAAAGAAGACCATGGGAGAGCAACAGCTCCGTCTGAACCCAACCTGCTAACCGACGAGTTGGCTACGAAACCCTCTCTCGATAGTCCTCTTAGCTCCACGACAAAGATTGAAGAGAGGTCGTATGATTATTCACCCACTCAAGAATACACGAGTAGTGAGGGATCGTTTACTATGGCCACGGCATGTGATGACTGAGGAGTGCTCATAGACAATATGCACGATCTACAATGACATAACAAAACTTGGTGTCCGGAAAATACCCTGAAACCCCAAGTGAAAACGTGTCAGATACGAGTACGATGATGACAGTGCTGCTGATGATTTCAATGACTTACCCTCTCAGAAGGGTGGTGGTCTTGCTGTCAAATATCCTAGTGGAAAGCCAACATTGACTGACATCGAAGATGAGGAGTGGCAAAACGCGGGTTTACAACGTATCTGGAAGCGTTTGTATAACATGAATCGTGAGGTAATGAAACTCATGAAAAAACAGTACAAGGAGCAGGGATGAACAGAAGAATGGATAGAGAGAAAAATGAAACAGTTGGGGAAATGAACTGGTTAAAAGTCGCAACTGCGTGGTGGAATACACCCATTACTTTAAACAAGTACCTCTGGTTCAACCCAGTCTAAACAGTATGGAGGATATGAATCCTTCCACGGACCAATCCATCCTCAAACATAAAATCTTTCTGAAGACGAAAATAAAGACATTCTGACACGTATAGACATGCCTGAAGTAGAAAGTGACACTGTCACGGCTCCAGAGGATGATGGTGATGAGGAGGAGGAACAGAACGATTAGGAATAAATATCCATGTTCAAGATATCTTGGACGGAAATCGTTACAAAACAATTCAATGGTTAGGAAATAGCCATACCTTATATAGAAGATAGAATGACTAGATGAGAGCAGCCAGTGTAGAAAGGTGAACTCAAAATTCAACTACAACGCTTAATTGTGTTTCCCATACGACGATGGACTTATCTACCACACCTTGCAGCAGCATTTGACTATAGAGACTGAACTCGGACTGTTTTCATTTTATCACAATGTTCTAGATGGAATCCTATCCGTCGTCGCTGACAATGATTGTCCATTTGCATCACAACTTTGTTTAACCGTTTTGGTTTTCTAATAAATAGATCACGAACGATTTCATCATTATATTCTCTGTCCGTTGAGATTGCTTGTATCGATGTGATTGGTTATTGAACTCATAAATGATGATGTAAAACGTCACAAGTTTTACGTTTTAATAGCGTTTTGATTATTTTATTATCATCATAAAGAAATTCATTGTTAAAATTCTACAAATATATTTTGAGATGAGCCCAGCAATTGTAAGTTTCACTAGGCCGTCGTAAAACCCTACTTGATCTATTAAGGCATTGGATATGTTAGAAACACAGGCAAACTCCCCTCGTGATTACAATCCATAGTTTATGTTGAATAAGAAAGTTTTGTAGACCTGTGTTTTTTTCCAAAACCTCATATATTCATTACATGTCTAGGAATATAAACCTACATGAATATTCATTCATACTTCACCACTATTCATTGAAATATATTGAATACCGGTCATATATATCACAGATAACACATACACAACAAATAAAGGTTCAACAAGGTTACAACCCATGACCTCTTTGATTTACCCACCTTCGAAAACAAAATATATACACTACACCAACTCTTACCTATAATGTAATACATACGGTAAATGTATCGCTTCACTGGTTAAGCAAACGCGGGTGTCACGAATAGATTGAATACTAGTATATGTTGCGACGTGATTGAATCGGCTTGGCGAGGCGACTCAGGTCTTTACCGAACTGTGTAAGTAATGACATGCCCAACCTGAACCAAATCTCCCCTCGTTGTTATTTGTGTAACTGTTGTACATTTCCTGTACATTCCGACTCCAGGACATATTAACGTGTTCGTGAACTGTGATAAGCCATGTCTAACCTTAATACAACAGTTTTAGTTAACATATAAACTTTCACCACACACACACACAAACAAACACACACGCACACACACATTGTATCCTATTCTCCACACTAAGAAAGTTGAAATCTGGATGCATTCAGCGTTATAGTCAGTTCAGGTGTTTCAATAAACAGATTTCTTGCATCTACAATTCTCTTGCTGCTGTCTCTCTCCAAATGACGATGACTTTCATGGTGTTAAACTTGTACTAATCAGTTTTCTAAATGATATAGTTATGTTTCTATCCATATATTTTCAAAATATCACGCTGTGAATGTAGTCTAGAAGTAGAGCTAAAACTGTATACATCATGTTAGATTATATACACAAAATATATATTTTGAACGGAAAAGATAGCATGACATATATCGATAACATTTAAACATTGGGTACAACTGTCCAAGACGGGTCAGGGCACGTTCTGTATGAAATGTTTTAACTTCATTTATATGACTTGGACATTCCGACTCTATAACCATGTTGATACAACCCGTGTCTATTGTGGTATGATGTACTTTCAACACACACACTGTATTCATCAAAACAGGTGACACGCTCTAGCGAACGCGGGCTATTTGAAACGACGGGGTCATGTGAGTTGTCAAGCGCGCTCAATTCAAACTGGGCTGACAGGTACTGTCTGTCTATTCAGGGCACCACGCTATACATAGATCTATCCATAACACTTTGCTTTTGTTTTGTACGTCTTATAAAGGGTTTTCTACAAGATTGCATGAACGTATTTAAACACCCACCTTTCCTGACCTGTGACGTCCTGCTTACATTAACATATTCATGCAATCTCGTGCATACATTATCGGATCAACCGAATCAACCAAAATGGCCCTCTGACGACTTAACCATTACTCTGTGGTACATTTGTTCGAGGAAAGAGGAGCGTATCCTGGCCCATTAGTGGCAACCGTTGCAAATGCCATACAGTGAGTGAGTTTAGTTTTATGCCGGTTTTAGAAATATCCCAGCAATATAACGTTGGAGGACACCAGAAATGGGCTTCACACATTGTACCCGTGAAATCGAACCAGGGTTTTCGTCGTGACTTAACCACTAGGTTTCCCCATCGCCCCCCAAAAACACATACAGAAGAAGTAAGTCATTTATTCACCTGAACAAGTCAAAACCAGACTTAATTCATGTCACTGATGCTTCTAATTTGGGCAAAGGGATCTCTATGATAATAAGCTGCGTCCATGGGTTGATGCAGTTCATTGTTATTTTTTAAGGCGTAATGATAAACCAATCACTGACTTGTAGCTCTTCATTAAGTAATAGGCAAGAAGTAACTGAAAAGCGCTTTTCGTGGCCTTAGTTGCCCAGTTTAACAAGAATCGCCATGGCATCTCCGTACTCGAAATCTGAAAAGAAGTAAAGATGATTGTTAACGGTTTATATTTTGAGAAAACAAATTCCATGATTATACACCAGTGCACCAAAGTAAATGGCCAAAAGGCTCACGCCATTGCGGTTTTTTGGAGGGGTTAAAGGTTGGCTTTTAGCTAAAGGATATTTTTCGATCATATTTCAATGGACGTCATATGATTAAGATAAATTCCGAATTAAATAGATTAGGAACTTCTTTGTGCCTTTCCTTTTATTATCGAATTTTTAAAAGAAATAGAACTGTTCAATGAATTTTGATTAATATGTTTTGTAGATAAATGCATTTTTAGTATTGGTGATTTAAATTAGAAACTGAATTTGTGAGTGGCTGTACCTTCGAAGGGGGTTGACGTAGAGTAAAATTATTGTCCTCCTGCGAGGATACGTAAGTCCCGAAACATTTGAAGTAAAATTATGTCTACCAGGTTTTTAATCGCAGTATTTTTTTCATTTTAATGCATGGATAAATCTCTGCATAAACGCCAATGGCTGAAGAGATGGTGTAAATCCAGCTAGGGTCCATGCAGGTAGCAATAGTAATGTAAGTCCCCATGGACCTTAGTATGGTGATCTACCTTCAGTTGTTGGCAGTAAATAGCCCAGTTTTACAATGTATTGTCCAAAATAGTTGTCTACATGTTAAGATATACGCTAGCTAGTTTTAACCCATTTTGTGAAAATCTACTCACTTTACTGTCCTTCGTTGACATGGTTTTATTAATTATGTGTATTTATCATGAAAATAGACTTCGTTGTAGTCACGATATGGCTGAAATATTGCCGATGTGACTTCAAATCCTAACTCACTCACTCACTTACTGTTTGCGCCTTGTGTGTCAATGCAGCTCAAAGCAAATATTTTGTACACATCTACATCGTCATAGTGACGGTACTTTTGATAGGTCGAGGAAGATATACAAATGAAGCAAAAATACAAATGTGTGGTATCAAATATTGATAGTTTGGTATTGTCTGTCTTATACCAGGTTATGGGTCTAAACAATTCTTTTAGATACAGTTCCGGACAAATACAAGTCCAAGAGTAACAAATGTCATAGTTGGCATTACCCTTTCTCAGTAAAGTATAGGTTCTAACACTTTTGTTGGGTTGTGTCTTTCGGCCGTGGGAGCCGTGCCAATTTACACTTATCAGAGGGTACACAAGGTCAGTGAGTGAGTGGGTGGGAAGTGAGTGAGTAATAAACTATCAATTGGCGATACAAGATAACAAGAGGCAAAAGTTAGGCCACCATACGAGGGACCCTGGGCCAACAGTTCTTTTAAGGAAGAAGTTGCTTGAGCTGCTGCTGGTGTTACGTTCTTGTCAACATTTGGAGAAGTTGTGTGAGTTGAAAAAACAAATTCACCAGAATGTCTGTTTGTCTCTCGATCAGTCGCTCATGATACAGGGTGTGAAACATCCGTTCCCTGCGTTGAGAGCAGATGACAAGTCAGTTGCAACTTTTCCCGA
>VKKT01003317.1:72099-85775 GCA_008038995.1 Haliotis laevigata | reverse complement strand
AGCATATCTCTAAGCAGTCCAACAATCTGTAGAAAAGTCCAGTTCCAGCTTATCAGGACTATAGTGACCAACATATACATTGTTACCATGGTTACAACAGGCCGTACTTGTGGACATGGAGGAGGGTGTGGTGACTGAGTTGACGAATGGACCACTCCGTGAAGTGTTTGACTACCAACAGCTCATCACTGATGTATCAGGTTGTGGCAATAACTGGTAAGTATAATGTGGTGTTAACAAATATGATTGTTTAATATTTCAAAATTCTACCCAGGCAGCTGGAGTGGTAAGTGTAATACACTGAACCACAATAGAAATGTCGTAACAATAGCAGTTTCTTAAAGCACACGCGTTAATTCACTCTAATTAACAATCAAAACTGAGGATTGAGTTCAAACTTTACAGTGATGGTTAACACATTTTCGGGAATCACATTTAGAGTTCACACAAACAAAATCACCAAAAATGGTGCAATTAAGATACCCCAAAGTCAGTATTGTGTGTGGTCTCCATGGGCATACATCATCTGTACATGGAATGAATTAGCCGGTTGATACAGGCCATAGGCACTTGGGTCCATGTCTGATCGATTCCAGCCGCAGTTGTCGGCCTTGGTTGGAGGTCATTCAGTCTTCTTTGAATCTCGTCCCAAAGGTGTTCTATTGGACTTATAGCCGGACTGAGTGCAGGCCATTGTAGGGTTTGGATGCCATGTTGTCTGGAAGTCCAGTGTTGCTCTGGCAGTGTGGGCATGAGCGTTGTCTTGCTGGAAGATGTGATTTCTGTAAGGTCCAAAGTGTGGTACAACACGGGGTCTTATGATTTGGTCAATATAGCGATCAGCTGTCACGTCATTTCCTCTTCCTAGACCGAGAATCTTGAACACCACGGGTTCAGACCAATTGCACCCAACACCATGATGCTTAGACCATCCCACGAGTCTCTTTTAACAATACCCTCATTGAAAAACAGTTCCCCACACCTTCCCCATACTCTCACTCTGCCACCGACTGTCGAAACACAATATCGGCTTTCATGAGATAAAAGCACAATTCTCCATTGTCGAAAACGCCAATCTAGATGCTGAGTTGCCCATTGCCCATCGGTTTTGGCAGTGATGAGGGGTGAGGACAGGACTTCAATATGGTCTGTGACAGCAGAGATTTCTTCCATGCACACGTCAATGCACTGTATCGGAACTGATGAGTCCCAATGGTCTGGCGTGCTGTTTCCGTCACTCTGGGATCCTGCAGATAGTTGCGCACAATCTGTCGGTCTTGACGTTGTGTTGTTACTGAAGGTTGCCCACTGAGTGGACGGTCATTGAGTTATGTACTCGCTTATGTTTATATCAACTGGGTTTCCTAAGTTTCATTTGAGTAACCAAATAAATTGTACCCACCTCACTCAAACTCAATTGGGGTACTTTGCCATTTTCCATTAATTGTAAAAATATAATAAAGTCTAAATGTTGTTTATGTGTTTGCTATTTATATTTCATCTGTAATATGAGAAACGATAAGAAAGACTGCAACTTGCCAAGTTCATGTGTTGATAAGGAACCTCTGAATATACCTCAGTTATTTGATCTATTCCCCGGTACACAAGTTATGATTTGACATTTTTGTGTGTACGCATGTAAGATAAAATGTATTGAGTATTTACAAAAAATCAAGCGTACTTGTACGCAATAGACTTAATAGGAACTAATTTACGCAGATACGCAGCTTATCTGTACCTCTGACTGAGCATACGTCAACAATAGATGATGCATTGTTGATTTGCAGATTTATAATTAATGCAGATTTTCTTTGGCAAGTTAATATCAGGTCATTATCTAAGTGCCTCGTACAAATATTCTCATTATTGACTAAGTTTTGGAAGATGCATTGGTTAGCCCTTGAGACATATCAGTTTTAAGACTTGAACACCCAAGACAAAACAGCCTATATCTCAGACAGTTTGACATGCACATATTTTATACAACATTAATCAGTAAAAGAAAGGCTCTTACTCTCAGTTAATACTAGATAAGAAATCCTCTGCTACTATTTTCGTCAACAAACTTAGTATAAAAATAGCAAATTTAAGCAAATTCAGAATATTTTTTCAAAATCATTTTCATATTCTTGGTACAGGTTTCAGAATATTAACTTAAATTTTCTTCGGATGTTTGACAAAAAAATAACAAATTTGGTGCAGTCCTATTTTGTTCTCATATACTGGTATTACATCAAATGAAAGTAGTAAAAGGTTACTTCAATCTGAATGTGTTTCAGGGCAGTTGGCCACAAAATGTATGGAGTGCAGTATCGAGAACAGTTAAGTGACACAATCCGTCGGGCTGCTGAATACTGTGACTGTCTTCAGTGTTTTTTTGTCATGCACTCAATGGGAGGTGGTGAGTAGCACATGCTGTAGGGTTGACTGGGTAGACTGGGTTTGATTCCTAGGTATCCAGCCATGGCACTGTATCATCAATTGTAGTGCAGACAATGGATCACTCCACACAGCAGAGAGATAAAGATCAGTTACAGAAAAGACAACTGACACAACTTGTTGACTCACTGTAAACTGTCTGTAACCATTTCATCATCTCTTCAAGTGTATTTTCAAGTATTATGGCATGTAGGAAGAGCCAAGTCTTGCTGCATGTGTTGTCTTTATGTATATGTGTTCCAAAACAATAATAGCAATTATGTTGAGAATAAGTGTGAGAATGTCGTTGCGGGTTGGTCCTCTCCAGTCATGGCAGTGCTTTACTGCCATTTCAAAAAGACAAGACAATATGATAGCACAAAAATCATTTTTATTCAATATCAAAATTCATATCACCAGAAATCTTAAAAGTTCAAACAAGAAATTCGTAATTACAGTAATATAATAACACCATTAAAACAAAACAACAACTTAGCTTTACCTCAATTTCATGACATACATCAACCAAACATTATTTGGCTTTAATGAAAGCTGATGCCAGGATATGGAACATCCCTAAATTAACAAAATGTCTTTAGAGGAACAGGTGACAATCTGTTTAACAGTGATATTATAACATTATAGAGTACTCTTACAAATCCAAAACCAGTACCATGTATTCTCAACAGTCTGTAACCACTCTTGTAACGTGTAGGGAATAACGTAGATCTTGGTCTGCTAATCTCATAATGTGGCTATGGTATACTAATAAGTTAAACTGTGCTGGGAAGTAACACTTTTACTGAAAAATTAGAATTTTGCCACGCAATGTCAATAATTTTGAATTTAAACTTGTGCTGTATAGCGTATACATATCTAATAGTCATAGGTTACAAAGATCGAAATTTATTTAAAACTACTGATCAAGCTTTACATATTGCGATGGTTACTGGTCTAAATGACCTAAAATTCATGCCTGCATACACGTACCGGTAACATGTATAATATTGCTCAAGATAGTGACAGTTTGTGAGACAGATCAAAAGTTCTCTCATGTAAGTAACAGATAAGTAGTTTGTATTGTATATTTACAACTTCCGACTACCAAGTGGAGGTGTTGACAACTACAGTCTGCAACAACACAGATGAGGGATACAATACACATACAGCGCTACAGATACAGACAGATATGGAATGAGGTATCAGTTATGCATCATGAACATACACATAACCAGACTACACAGATTATACACAAAGCAACTTCATAAATTGATAAATGATAAATCAGTTAATCAAATATAATATACAAAACACACCATCACAAGAAAAGTAACTGTTAATTTAAAATAACAATATTCTGCTTATCATGTTAATAATGTCAATACAGATATTTACACAACTAAACATGGATTGTATTTGACTGAAAACAAAATCAAGATGCCATGGTTTGACAGTGTTTTTTTCTGTATTTTGCATGGCATGTGTTCCTCAATGTGCAAATTCTAAATCTATAGAACAGCTTTTCACCTCTTCTAGCTCATGTCTTGAACATCAATTTTGGTACACAAGATGGAGGCTTTAAACAACCAGATGTTCATGGTGACACTTGCTCAGGAAAAGTTGGCAGTATGACTTTGAATAGACTGATCATACTGACTAGATCTCTTTGCAAGACCTGCTGGTCCCTTGACAACCTCATCAAACAACTCAACTCAGTACAACCAATAAAATATTTGTAAACAAATTGCACTCACAAACAAACATATTTCCCACTTTCCATGGGACATCAAAAACAGGTTAGTCTGGATTGTCTTCCCTCTACAGCTAACTGTGATACAGATGATCTAAATGGAGCATGTGTACTGGAACTGAAAATGACTTTATTGCTCATTGCCAGAGTGCAATTTGTAATACTGGAGTAGATGAACATGAGGAAGAACATGGTCAACAAAAATAATACTTTCCATGATTCACTGAAAAGCTGCAGAGGTAAAAAGATAATACACTACAGATGGGAAAGAACAGCATGGCAAGTGGAATCACTGGTTTACTTGGTTACCAGAATTACAAGTACTTTCCTGTTTACCATCTGACCTTTGACTCAGGAGTTCAAAAGAGCCTATGGAGGTAAGCACTGGAGTTTAACAGTGCCTACAGGGGTAAGCACCTTGCTTTATCAGCATGTAGTTGTATTATGGCTACTAATGCTCACCACCAGTGTTCAAGAAGCAAGAGAGTTGATTTTTCTAAAAATCTCTGTAACTTTGCAACTCTACAACAACTGAAACAACATTATTTTCATATCTGCTTTTCTTTCCAAAACATACAGTGAGTACCTCTGAAAACTGTCAATACGAAGAATTAGGAATAGTTAGGTCAAAAACGCATCAGATTTCATTCAGACATATGCAGGCTGTATCTGGAGAACATTCTGATGAATTGATATGTTAATAATAAATCATAGTCATTAGGCAAGCTGTGTTCTGGTAATAGTGCAATTAACTTTGGTTACGAACTAATCATTGAATTTAATACTACTATACATCAGTTACTGTACATATAGATATAGCTATAGTTACATTTGGTAAGATACTGTAGAGTGATGGAATGGTTATATGAACATACAAATTCAGCTTAAACAGCCAGCCCCATTCTTGGTACTCTCATAATTATCAATATAATCATGATAATGTTGTGAATCTCAAATAATAATCGCCTTTCAAAACTGGAAATGAATGTCTATTACGCAGTTCAATCTCAAAATAGTGAATGAGGTAAAGCTGATAATTTCTGTTAGGAGTAGCTGGCAGAGATACAAGTGCACAGAAGTGATGATGAGGTGTTTTGAGAACCTGGTCCTAAGAAAGGTTTCAAATTATTGCAGGTTATATGTATTGCAGTGGTGTTGTCACCTGTAACCATAACTACTGTCTACATCTGCATGCTGGGTTATGTACAAAGGCACACTACTAGACTCCTCTAGCCTCACTAGCTTGTTGGACATGTCACTAGCCATGGATGGCTTGACTCACTACATGTGTGTACATTGGTCTGAGTGTGGATCCTGTACATAGAGGCACGACCTTCACCCTCATCTGACCAATGGTCATCGTGACCATGCTCTCTAGTATAATATGTCTGCAGGTCAAGGACAGTCCTAGCTATTACAGATATTAAACTCACAACACTGTACGATGACAATAAACATAGTCATCAAATAAATATCAGAAAATAGAAATCTTCATATTACCATAGAGCAGAGGATATACAAAAGGAGTCGGTACAATGATATGTGGTATGCCTGCTGATATAGCCCTCAAACCTTGTCACCACAGTAACAACTGCTGAAGTGGCTAGAATGGAAGTGTACAACAAAGCAAGCAATTAGTTTGTCTTGCATACAAACTTGTATAAAAAATAACCATATTACTTTTCAGTTGAAACAATGAACTTTCTGTATTATTACTGTCATCATGATAATGTTTCCTTGATCAAAGAGTAATGACACCTTTCACGTTACAGGGGTGGAAATAACCCATTGCCCGACGTCCGAGTCCAGTCTTTTTTTCTGTTGGGCAAGCACATTTGTATATCACGCTGTACCGATGTCCAATTGACTTCCCAATGTTAGTTATGTTGCTTTTTTTTTAAAATCAACAAGGAAATCAGCTGGTATAGTGGAAAAATTAACAGGGCAAGTGATTTTACATGTGCCCGACATGTACCCGAGTACACTAGCAATTTTAAAGTTCTTTCCACCCCTGCGTTAACACCACATTTGCATTGATCTATGTAAACTGTGAGTCCCTTTAATACATGCAGCACGCATTGTGTGGATAATTAAGCAAAAATTACCACATTATCAGATTACTAGGCAAATATTCATGTGCAGATACAAAATGACTAGTATCATGATAGATAATAAGGAATATAGGCAGATAGATTGCAAGGGATACAGGTGAACTATCCCATACTTACACAAATTCCATTCTTGAAGATAGCCTTACAATTGTATAACAGATGCTTCTGAAACCAAGCTTTGTCATTTTGCCTCACAAATGCTCCAGTTCAAAATTTGTCACCTGACATTCTTCACCAATGAGCATTTAAGAACTGTAAACATGCTATATAAGATAACCAATGAGATACATAGCGCACAGGAGTCTATTCAATGGCGCACTGGTATATACAGGGATACTGGGACGGAGAAGGAACATGTTTCATCTACTAGTAGTATTGCACACCAGTACATGAAAGAAGTCGATAGTTCACAGTTCGACATTTCCAGGGTGCCAACAGGACCATTACCTATCAAAAGTTTCCAACAGAATTTGTACAACTTTTACACAATATCACTATCTGTTAACAGTTTCATATCACAAATATTTCTCCAGTGTCTGACCTTCATTCTATTAAAGGTAAAGAAAACAACAGAGATGGTGATTTTCCACTTGCCAAATACTCGTAGACCACCAGAACTCTATATTACTCTTCCTGATTGACTTTTTCTTGGATCGGTGAAACCCTGCAGTTAGTTGATACAAGAACTTGTCTGGGACATGGAGGAGCTTGTGCACATGTAGATCCTGACCTCAACAAACTGGACACCTCGCAAGAGAACCACAATGTTGTTTCTTGAAGTCACCCCAACAAGGGTAGGTGTGACACCAGGGCCAATATCCTGCGTATTCCTCACAACACATTCAATGTGTTTCCCTTTGGATGTGAACATTTCAACACGATGATTGCCACTGTCAGCTACAATGATATTGTTTTCGCAATCGCTACACACACCAAGAGGGTTCTGAAGCTGGCCATGGTCACTCCCCTTGCCACCGAACCTGTACTTAAACTTTCCAGTGTTGCTGTAGACTTGGACACAATGGTTCTCGCTGTCTGTCACCACGATGTTGTTCTTGCAGTTGGTCCCTACGTAGTAAGGGGTGAGGAAATGTTCGTCCCCTGACCCCTTGCGGCCAAACTTGTCTGAAAACTTGTACTGCTCTGTGAAGATATAAACACACTTGTTCTGGAGACCAGACACTACCACATGACCTGTTGACATTGCCGCAATTCCATGAGCGTCCTCATAGCGGTAGTGGGCGCCATATTCACCGAGAAAACGTCCCTCCATTGTGTACTTTCTCATGATGGAAGACTTTGACTTGACACTGACGAGGATGGTGTTTTCTTTCGTGACTGCCACATCATTTATGATACACTCACAGCCAAACTTCTTCACAAGTTCTCCTCCACTGTTAAAAATAAGAATCCTATACCCTCCATGATCTGACACAACAATCTCACCATTCCTTCCTATTGCTAGTCCAACTGGTTTGTGAAAATCAACCAGGCCGGGTCCATATTTCCCAAATCTCTGTATAAGTCCACTACTACAGGCAACAGGCTTGGGTCGAGGCATTTCTGGTTTCGGCATATCTTCCAGTCTCGGCAACTGGGGATACATGTTGGACTGTGTGGGTGGGTATTCGGGCATCCCGGGCGCTGGATCCACCCCGGCTGTTGTCGTCGTCGGAAAGTTGTTGTTGGCATTGTCAACATAAGGTCCAGGAGGCAAAGGATGGCGTTGTTTTGAAGTCACTACGGTATCAGACAGGCTGGTAACCAGGTGATTGTCCGGAAAACATTGGACTCCCCCTACAGGCATCTGGACGTCCTTTCGACACATCGGGCAGGGAAAACTTCCGATCGATTCATAGCCTCGACTTACCACATAATCACGCAGGCAGTCTTCGCAGAAAGTATGGATACATGGTAATGCTTTCGGTCGGGTGAAATTGTTGAAACATATCGAACATGTCAAGTGATCTGCTTCAATTTTTGAACGCAGAAACATTGATCCCATGGAAGACATCTTGCTTCGCGCCTGATGTTTGGGTAATTCCCGGTCTTCCGTCAAATGAACCGACCCCTTTGTCATTGCGTTATTTCGATCCGGGTTTTCTGTTACTCTTAGTTTCAAATACTGTCAGTCAATGTTATAGGCATCCGTCATCTCTCAACACAAATACATAGCAGTTCCGTTGTGGTATCCTTACACAATTTGTCGTAATGTGTACTATGGTGACTGTAAACCTTACAACTGTATTTATGGAAGAGCCGTCTAAATATAGATTATATTACCACTGGCGTCATTGGACACGTGCCTTTCTAAAAATAGATAAAGTAGACCCTCCCACTCTCGCGTGATGCTGAATTGTGTTCTCAGCTGCTTCCAATGAACTCCGAACGTGCTTTCGTACACATGTTCCAAATATTAAATCCCAACGTACCTAAATTGTTCAGAATATAAATACGTATACAAGACATCAGAATGGGTTGTAACATATCCATACAACACAGACAGCAGAGACCATAGATCTAATATTATATCAGAAATGGCCTCTGTTCAAGATAAAATTAATAGATATGTTATCCAGACTCCTGACATATTTACTTGAACTGTCATAACTATGTAGATCTAGTGACTGTCATTTAGATAGTCAGATGATCCTGACAATGTACCTGTTTATCTCAATGAGGATAGTGATGATTAGATGGATAAACTCAATAAAGTAATGTTGATTTTACATTTTGTCAGTATAGTTTCTCATACTTTAATTTATCATATCCAAATGTGCAATTTACTAAATTTTAGGGAGCATAATGATTTTTCAACATTTAGTATTTTTCAGAAATATGGCCAAAAAGAACAACCTGATGGTAGTGGTGAAGAGATTAATCCTTTGTGGAAAAACACAAACATCATATGTCTTGTGTTCATAGTTAAAATAAACAGATCCTTTGGGTTGCCATTGAATAAATTGCTTGATCAAAGCATTTTGGAAACATCTGGATTATTCTCAAAAGAATCTCTTGAAATGTGAAAAAAATGAAAAATATAAAAGCCTGGTAGATGAAGGCTCTGTGGAAGCGCATCAGCATAGGCTCACACGCACACAACAATTCTTAATTTAGAAAAGGGAAAAACATGCAGAGTGTGCCCACACATGTTTGCACGCATGCACACACACACTCACAAGAATCATATTTTAATATCGTGAAATAAGAAGCACATAGTTTTCTTGATTAAATGTCTTTTGTGATGATTTCTTGGTAAATAGCGAAAATGTTGTATGTTTTTGTCATTTCAGGGACAGGTTCAGGTGTTGGCACATCCATCTTGAATTTGCTGGAAGAGGAATATCCTGATGTTTACAGGTGAGTGGACTGCTCTGATCACCATGTGAAACAGCAGCTAGCCCACCTGCACCGTCCTTACCGTCATAGTCAACTAAATAGGCACCCGTTTTAATAACCATCCCCCTTTGTACTTTACCAAGAAAGTGTAATCCCAAATATAACATATGTTACATTTGATCACTTTCTAAAATGGCATTGTGTGTTCATCCCCCTTTAGCTGTGAACATGTGTCACTTCCTAAACACATTCAGGCTGTGTTTAGATGTTCTGAATAGTATTTCACGTCTATCACATCATGTGCACTTCATGTTGAACTGTATTGTAACTTTTAGATGATCTTTCTGTCCAAATGTGTTTAACATATTTGAACTGATTAATCCAAATAATATTTTATGACAATGATATATTTATGCAGAACAGTTCTTAAGGTGATTCTTTCCTTAGATATGTCTGTTGGAAAATATGAATTTTCCAGGGTTATGCCCCAAGTGAAATAGAAATGACAGTGACCCAATTCTTTTTTTCAGGAGTACTTTGATACAAATTGATTGTATTTATCATAGAAAATATAAATGGTTTTCATACAGAACATCAGATTGCATGTAGCTAGCTCGTGATCACATGGACAAAGACATTTTGTGAGTTTTGTTTCTAGATTCGTGACAGCAGTGTACCCATCAGTTGAGGATGACGTGATTACCTCCCCTTACAACAGCGTTCTGGCCATGCGTGAGCTCACTGAACATGCGGACTGCGTGCTGCCTGTTGAGAATCAGGTAACAACATTTAAGTAAATTGTAGGGTTATTGTTTTTAGTGGATATCACCAAAAAATGTCCATCCCCCAATCTGCTAGTCTGTCAGACAGAAACAGAAACAAATACTCGTACATACAATACAGCCCAAGTCTATTATATTTGGCAAGGTTAGTTTACTGCAGATTTATCTGATAAGGAAAAGAGTGACTGGACTGCTTTTTTTTAAATAAGAAAACAAAAACTATTTTTGTCGGTGAAATATGTTCACATCAGATACTCAATGGAAGTTCACATTTCCTACAGTGCAGTGAGTGAAGGCTAAGATACATAGTTTTCACTAACATGAATGTTAGTGAACGCTATGTATCTTTTTTCTAAGTGAGTGATTGTCACTTTTGGCAATGTATCGTCTAAAAGGGTAGTTTCTACCAACAATGGGTTCACTTATGGTACCGATATGGAGAATTCTACCATGACATCAGTAAATACTGGATTGTGATTGTCATTCAGAGGTATATAATCACGTTAGATACCTCTGATTTTCCGACACAGTATGTTTTTTCTCCTAATTAAACCCAGGCATTCTATGTAACAAGCAAGCCTACCAATCAGCTGCCTCTCCGGTAGTATGGTTTGTGGATAGTCAGCATATTTTGCACCTCACAGAGCATCACATGTTGTTACAGGCACTGGTTGAGATTGTTAACAAGATCTCACAAGCTGTGCCGTCCCTGAAGACAGGGAAGAGAACCTACTCTACCACTGGAGTCAAGTCAGGCAGTGCCATTACTAGTAGTCAGGGAGGAGTTACCTCCCCTGCAGAAGAGAAACCATTTGACAGCATGAACAATCTGGTTGCAAACCTTCTCCTCAATATGACAAGGTGGGGTTGGATGGCAGGAGAATGTTGTGTTGTTAATGTGCATAAAAGAACTGGAATTGTACACAGTTTTATTACTAATGTCTTTGAGGTTTGGATTACTGATAAATATAAATTCTCTGCTCGTAATGATAAAGAGGTATGAAATGTCTACATGTGTTAAGTACTGGGGGGTCTTATTTAACATGTTGTTTTATCTGGTGGCAATTGACCCGTATTAGCATGTATGAGTACCGCCCACTGGCGTTTGCCATTGTGAGCAAAGGGGCCTCAGGTTGTCTGCAGTCAAGTGTAGTGCAACACCGACCACGTGATGGTCTTATGAACAAGGCGTGTGCAGCTACACGCAGAATCAATTTCATCATCATGCACTGCACGGCACTAGCCTACATCTGCTCTCCCTTTCACAAAACAAATGGGTTTACTCATTGCCGTGCACCACCTACTTCTCTTCAACGCGTTCTCAGAACTTCTCTATACCGGTCCAACTTATCCTTGTTTGCAAGTAGTGGCAAACATATTCATATCTGGCAGGAACTATGGACATGATGGAATATTATTTGACAAATCTATCACTGATTACTGAAGATCTTTTTACACTATTAAGCTGTGTTGTCTGTCATCCTTTATGTGACTATGTCTTGTTAAGTCTTCATGTCTGGTTTTAGCTCAGCACGGTTTGAGGGCTCCCTGAATGTGGATTTAAATGAGATAACCATGAATCTGGTTCCGTTCCCCAAACTACATTACTTAGTATCCAGCCAGTCACCGCTGTACGCCATGTCCGACATTAACCTGCCACCCAGGAGGTAAGGCTGCACCACAGAGCACACGTCATGTGTTACCATGGTCACATGGGTGTTTAGGATGTCTGAAGACATGTAATATGCTGCATTTAACTGAAAAGACTTGTATCCAATTTGCAAGCTAAGATTTTAAGACACAGTCTTTGTCAGTCTTTGAAATCCCAGATTTGCTCAGTTTCAAGAAGTCTGTCAGCACCATGCTAGCGTGTGGGATTTCATCAAAGTAGTAAGAAGCTGCATCTACGGTTTCCTCCTTCATGTAGTAGACAGGGCTTAAACTGGAATATTGTTTGAAATGGTGTGACGTCACAAATAAGTCACACCAGTTTAGCCACCATGACACAATCAGTAATCAGGTTAATCTGTTTTATGAACATCGGCCTAAAAACAAAGAAAGTGAAATCCAAAGATTTCTGCTTAGCTTGAACTCAGATTATCTGGAGTCAACTAGTTTTTAAATAACATCTGAGCTCTTCCTTGAAGATCATCCAGAAAATCAAAAAACACTCACTCATGTGGAACTCCCAATAGGTTGGACCAGATGTTTTCTGACGCCTTCTCCCGCGACCACCAGTTGCTGAGGGCAGATCCCAAGCATAGTCTGTACCTGGCCTGTGCCCTGATGCTTCGGGGCAATGCTGAGATCTCGGACATCAGGAGGAACATCGACAGGTACTTGTGGTTTTATGTGTGACTGTGGCCCAGGTACTTGTGACTTCTGGCATGATGTAAGCATTTAGAAGTTGCACTCATGGAACCTGAAAGAGAATGATGACAAGCTGGCTTGGAGCAGTGGCTCTGATGACTACACAGACTCTTACCATTAATGCCGTACATGTTATGATGATAAAATAATTTTATCAGACCCAGAATCATTTTCTTATAATGATGTTCTACATCATCAATACCAAAACTCAAGTATTTTATATGATTTAATATTTAGTCGCAAGTGTAACCTGCCACAAGGTGGAACAAGGATATTATTACCTTATTGCGTAAGGTTGCACTGGGTGCAAGTCAGCTTCATGTCCTAGAACATACAATTGCCTCCAGAGCCGTGTCTTCTCTGACAGTGTGCTGCAATATATGTCTTTTTTACTCGAGGAAGATTGTTTATCCTGTTCCACCAAATCTTGAAAATATGTTTACATTTTGAGCTACTGTTGTAACTGTCCTAGTCAGTTTAGTACATACATGTACTGTAATCAAGTTACGTTATTTGTATGAAGGTGTTTAAATTCATTTTGGTTAACCAAGGTATATAAAAAATCCAAAGGTTACACTGACTCACCTCCATGTGTACATGTGACAGGCTGAAGCCCAACCTCAAGTTCATCCACTGGAACCAGGAGGGCTGGAAGACTGGTCTGTGCTCAGTGCCACCAGTAGGACAGCCTTACTCCCTCCTCACCCTGGCCAACAACACCTGTGTCAGACACACATTCTCCGAGCTTAAAGACAGATTTGTCAAACTGTACAAGAGGAAAGTAAGTTGATGTCACAGTGAACAACTTAGCAGTCAGGAATCACTATCTAGTAGCTCAGTACTCAACACCTATAGTTTGGCATGAAATGCATGTGGACCCGTTTTTTTGTAAATATCTCTTCATCC
>VKKT01003316.1:52936-66203 GCA_008038995.1 Haliotis laevigata | reverse complement strand
ATTTATGGGGCAATTTTGTACAATGATAAAATTTGCAATTCATCGGTCCGTTTCTGACTCAAGTGGACTGTAGAAGATACCAAGTCCTACGTAGTAGAAAATAAGTCCTACGTAGGAGATAGTATGTCCTACGTAGGAGATAGTGACACCAAAAAACGTTTCACCGTGGCCCTACTACGCTTCCGTAGATCACTGCCTCGGATAAATAGATAATATATGTATTAGAAAATGCATGAAACATGAATTTATGAATGAGTACAGATCAGATTGAAGGACAACCCTAAACAAACCAGCAACACAATGAAATGCTAACGTATACAATTAATTACATAGATCAGATTTCAGAATTACAATGCTTCTGTAATAGCAATATGACCATATAGCTATGTCGGTTTTGGAATATTTCAAACAAGTCAGTTTTTACCTTTTGACCGATGTCAGCGCAGTGTGCTGACAAATGTGTCTCAATGCCGGATCACAACATGTTTGGGTCATCTGTACGTGGAATGCTTAGTAAATGTAATGTAAATGCTTTCTTTTCCCGTACAGGTTGTTGATGAACTAAAGACATACAGCTATGGAAAAACTGACATGGAATTGATATTACCTAGTACGTGTACTTCTCCACACTCAGATGATGTCTTCTCGGTACGTGGTAGTTTAGTAACTGTATTTATTTCGCGAAATATTTACTTACAATTTTCACGTCTTATCACATTTTGTTTGTCCTATATGACATATTATTCTGAACATGTTTCATGTCTGTTAGTATACTTTATCTATAATAGATAAAAACCAAGAGTGTATCGTTTTCCACTTTTGAAGGAAAATGTAAGCCTCATATCTTGAAATTTCAGATTGTTTTCGCAGCGGGTCATAATGCTTATAATGAAGATCTCAGAGAAACGTCAGAGATCGTACAGGCGCAAAATGATGTATGATGTGCATTTATAATTTTAATTTTTTGTGGGGCAATGAAAGTATGATAAGTTTGATTATGACCGGAAAAGATTTAACAATATAGTTGATTCGAGATTCATCAAATTATGCACAAATAATTGTCAAGAATATATCATTCACTGAAAAAAGTACTATTTAATGGTTGTCTTGCCTTAGGAAGCAGGACTTAATGTACTCTCTGATGGTATGTACTTCAGTGTCCACCATCAAGGGTATTATAGGTTCGGTAAGTATATTGCATCATTTATGAATGTACAGTCAACCACATAATTTAGTAGAAACAAGCAGGATGAACAACAGAATTGGTCAGTGATCATCCAAGGTTAAATAACCCTGCAAAGACACAATCAGAAAGGAATAATATCAAGTCAAAGAATGTTCAAAATATTAGAGCTTGACACTTATACATATATGCTGTTATATTCTTGAGTCCACTTTGTTACGTGGTGTTGTTTGTGTTGTTTTACGCGGCAGCCATCAATGTTATAAACGAACACGACGCCCTGTGGATAAATGGGAATGACCTTGTCAAACCAGTTATTGCTTGATGTTCAGTATATATATAATTTACATGACACTGTCTGATTCTTATTGGCAGGCACATCTTTTCAAGTACAATGTTCAGGAAGCGGTAAGTGTGATATATTTATATATTATGTTTAATATTTGAATCAAACTTTAAAAATTCATGTTTGAACTCCTCCAATATGTCATTCATTATCAATAAATTGTTAAGAACAACTATTAAAAACAGAAAGCAAAGATCATCTAACATCTATTGAGAACACAATTGCTGAAATGCCGCACTTTCTTATTGAAAATATGCATGTAAAATATGCATGGGTTAACTGTTTTGGCAAGTAGTGGCCATAATCATGCGCATAACTGCGCTCCAAAGTGTTTGCTTTGTTTGTACGTGAGGTCAAGACAAGTCAGTTTGGCCAAGACGTTTGACTTATGCTTTAAATATATCGATGATCTGATGTACACCGACGACTCTGGTAGGTCATTCCCTTAGTAGTATAGGGACTGATAGTTTCAGATCAGGTCCCTACTAAGTCTTAATTTATTAATTAAGGCTCCAGCAATGATGCAAAATGGAGCCTGGGCGACTGAGAGCATCATTGCTATACACTGAAAACCTTTAGCAAAATGTCCGCTGTGGTCACAATCCCAACAAGGGAGAAAGGAATTGTAGATAGATGCGATGCGCAAGCTTCCTCCCTTGTGGAATTGCATCCAACTGCTTGCTCTCGTCGAGAGCTCCCCGTTCTCGATAACCTTACTATCGTTTCAGGAAACCTTTAGAGGCCAGACGAGATACGAGCTCGCAATCGCACAGTTGTGTGGCTGCACGGCAAGCTGTATATTCCCAGCAGTTTAGCTGACTGACTGAGCCACCACGGCTCTTGTGGGATGGGTTTTCAATTTTTCTGGTCTATCCTGCGAGCGAGAGGTCAGAGTTCACAGGAATCTAAAGCTAGAGCGTTGGACGAGTCACAACAGGTGTCTCTCTCAGCTGGCTATTCAACTACGTTCGCTGAGCTGGCTGTCAGGTTCGGCAATGTGTGTTATGTTATGTTATCCGCGAAAGAATTTATTGTGAATCTCCTCCTATAATTCGTTTGGTTTTGAAGGAAGCTTGCCGGAGCTTTTGCTTTCCTTGTTCTATGGACTTTTTTTCTCGCCTTCGCTGATGACAGTGCTTTTATGAGACTTGGTTCGAATCTCTTGTTTCATTATGTGGTATTTTGCGAGCTCTGAGAGCACCAAATGAAACTCTTCCTCAGAGATTTTACTGTCCGTGAGCGCGATGGAAATATGATCGTCTATTGTGTTTAACTTTGCTTCAACTAGAATTCTAATTCCGTCGTGTTTCAATGCTTTATGTTGTAATCTGCGAGATCCGAACTTAAGCGCAAATCCCACCAACCATGCCACTCCAGCTGTTATTCCAATGCCTAGCACAACGGGTGCGGCTACAATGGTAGATAACAACCCGACACCTGCCACACCTAATCCCATGCTGGTTGCCATCAGGGCAGTGTCGGCAGCATCCACGGAATTGACAGCCCTATGATATTTTTTATCTAATGCTGTCCGTACATCGCTATCTTTGTCTAGTTGCTATTTGATGTCGCATAATTGTCGCAAACGAAACCCGTCTACAGTTTCCAGTGTTTTTGCTACTGGGTACAGTCCCATCCTTTATGTGTTTATATGAAATGATATTTAATTGGTTTTCCATTAATCTCCGATTGATGTATTTGAGGTAGCTGAGGTTTTCATGCAGGTAAATAGTCCTGTTATAAAAACACGGACCCCATCTATGTTTGTGACTGGTGTTGATCCCGGTTGCACGACGATCTGATGTGACTGTCATCCCAACCTACTGACAGTCCATTCAAAAGTAATAAATCATTTGAGGGAGTGTTTGCGAGATACACTCCTATTATGAGTGTGGTGTGTAGTGTAATGTTTTTATCGAATAAATACAGTTGGTAATTTGGTATGTAGGCTATTAATACCACATCCGTGTTGATGGGTGCGAGCATGTTGCCCGTGTGACCCGGATATTCGTAAAACTTGTACGATATTATCTATTGTTGGAACGAAAAACGTGAGAATTATCCCGTCGTTTATCACTTCGGACACGTGTTTGTTTTCAATGAATATGAAAGGGTAGGGTAATGTGGATGAACCAGTCGGCCTCTTTGCAGTCTTCCAGTAACACTCGCCCGTACACGTTGTTTTGTAAGTGCATGGCGTACAAGTTGTTTTCTTTGTTAGGCAGGTCGAATCCCTGCGTGTCACCGAGATCAGCGAGCGTTACTTTGGGGTTCATCATATATATTACATAAATTACAAAATCGTTTTCAATTGGTTTTCTGATAATTTCTCGGACGTGCACTTCAAGCCCATGATATGTATGTTGTTTGGTAGGAAAATTTAGTGAGCGAGATCCTGTCTTCCATAGTCACGGTGACTCCCTGCAGACTGGTGTAGGCATTCACATTCACCCGCACGTACACGGAGCAAATGTGGTATTGTTGTTGCATGGACAACAAGAGTTTGATCCGTTTTATGATTTTGATGACGTCGCTGTTGCCAGCCGGTGCTTCATCGAGGTAGACTTGGATGACCAGCGTGGAATTCGCCAGCAGATTTTCCAGGATGTTGACAAGGCTGTCTAATTCCGACACCATCTGCAAACACACGTTTTGCGTCCCAGGTTTACTCGATAGCATGATGGGTATTTTTTTGCGACAGTGCGCTGAAGATCACCCTGCGCCTTTGCGTCGGGACGTAAGCCACGAGCAGCATTCCGTTGTTCACGACTTTTGTTAAAAAGTGATCTTTGTTGTCCGCGAATACGTGGGGAGAGCCGAGAGTGATGTTGAGATTCCAATCGATTTGAGATGGCGCGAATGCCTATTTGTTGTTGTCGGTGAAGACGAGGGTGTACTGCTTGTTTCGGGTCTCGACATGATCAAGGTCAAACAGCTTGCTGCCGAACGCTGGGGACATCGTCCATTCGTACTTGTCGTTATATCCTATTTTTACGGGAATATTTTTAATGTCTAAAACTGATTTTTTCAATTCCGTGATGGTGCCTCAGATTATTATTTTGTACTGCCACGATTCGGTTCTGTCGTTGTTGTACTTTGCCGTTTTCACAGGCACAGCTCTCAACAGTGTCTTGAACATTGTCGGTCGTGCTCAGCTGATTGAGATGAATGCAAAGTTTGCGATACCAAACGGGGTCGGGTAATTTCGTGCCGATCAAGGTGGTTTTCCATGGTTCTTCGTTCGACGGCAACAGCCGGCTGAGACTCAAGTTTGTTTTTCCATTGTTTGCTAACACGACAGTCATTACTGCCTTTGGAGGTTTAAACAGGGACGACTGGAAAATGTTTATGTTGGACAATTCTAAAGGTAGTACTCATGCCGGCGCAGTGTGCTTTAACGATTCGATTCGCATGTACATGTGGGCTATTCTCGGTGTGCAGACGCAAACGCGTTCCGGCATCGTGGGTACGGCTTCAATGTGCAGAAATAATTCATGTCGAACGTCAAGGATGCCATCGCATCTCCGATCGATTTGCCGAGTGCCATCGAGCGCTATTGTCACAGGGCTGGAATACGCCCGTCGAAAGTCGACTACGTGTTTGGCGTAGGACTGTACATGGCTCCGAGCAACTTGCAACCGAGGGTGAACAAAGTGGTGAGCTATAACAACGATATCGTCATCTCCTAGCCGATCAAAAGCTGGGCGTGAACCCGGACGTCAATAACGTGAGTCAATCCTCAGCACATGCAGGCAAACAATCAGCTGCACATCGATCGCAAAACGGCGCTGTTGTCGGTGTGATCATGGTCAGGTTATGCCTTTTTTGGTTAACAATTCCTTAGCGACGACGTACACGAGGCCTCTGCCACAGCAACGACAAATGCCCACAGGTTTTGACCGAACCACGTGACCGTTTTCGACAGTGTGCTCAGCAGCCACAAAATGCTGCTGCCCATGATGCCTGGTAGCTCTCTGGCTTTGCCGAGTGATTTCAAATGGGTTTTTTTCAAGTCTCTGACGTCGTCTACCCCGCCGCTTCCCATCAGTGATAAGACCAAAGTTGGAAATGGTTATGCCTTGCTCTCACAACAGAGTTCAGATCCTGTCCATCAATGCGGTGTCTTCGTTGGGGACTCTGTCTATGGTTTAGCGCATGCGACTGATTTGGGAATGAAGAGCTTCTCGGTCGGTGGAAGCCGCTTCCATTCGAGCCAATCTTTTCTCTTTTAAGTCGCGTAATCTTTCCTCGATACGATGACCGCAGATCTCGTCATCATCGTCGTCCGTTTGTTTGAGTTTTGTTTTCTTGTAAGCGATACAGTTGCCGAGCGCGTTCAGTTTGGTGATGTTACTAACCAACAAACTGTACATTGTTTGCATGGCTTTGTCTAACCCGTCGTGGCACCGAGTTCGGCCCATACGGTTTGTAGAGCATTAGTGGTCTTCTCGGAAAATCGTTAGGAATCTTTTAAATTTAATTCATCTCGGACGAAGTTGACGCCGTGAAGTGTAGGAGTCTAGGAGTTCGACATGGTCACGAGTTTTGGAGCCTGGCGTATTCACAACCAGTATTCGGGACAGCTGTCCATCCTATACGACCACGTGCTGCAGCACCGGACGATCGTCGAGGACAAGAGTGACATGCTGTGGAACATCAACTTGAACGTGCCAGCACGATCAGTGAAAGGCATCTTGATCGTTCCAGTGGCGGAATACAATTGAAAGAGACAGTGAAGATATTTTTTTGAATTCTGAGATCATGAAAGTGGAAGTGACCATTGAGGATGTGCCAAACTAGCGTTCAGCCAAGGCATGAGGGCTCACCAGCAGTGGGATGAAATAAAAAAACTCAAGTGTCATGTGCCAGAAGTCAACAACGTTGTCAAAGAACTGGGTTTATCCTCCGTGACACTCCCTGAGTACCTGAACAACAAGTACCCGTTGAGTCTGGACATGCGATCCAGGGATGACAAAAATCTGCACGGCAGCAGACGGCGCATTGACAACAGCAGCAAGGAGATCACCATCCAAATCACAAAAAAAGCTCAAGACCCATCTGGCAAATTAAATTTATATTTGTACCTGATTATGGACGCGCAATTTAATATAAACAATGGAAGATTCATGCAAGACATCTGTTGATTTACCCCTCGATCCGCACTGTGTGATCTTGTGTGGCCAGACCGGGTGCAGCAAGATCGCTTTCACACTGGACATGCTGGACGCTTCTTATTGGGATTCGTTTGATCACATCGTTATAATTTGCCCTATTTGACACAAGACGTACACGGAGAGAGCGTTGGTGAATATGGACCCGGACGTGCACAAAATCGATTCGGGAATTCGTCTGCATGACTGGTTTAAAGGAGAATCGACGCTGTTCATCCTGGACGACTGCAGCGCCTACAAGGAAATTGTGAAAACAAGAGACATGTTGTCTATGGGTCGCCCTGTTTCACTGCAACGACAGGGATTCGTTCGAGGAATGCTTGCAAGAAAACAACATGATTCACAGCAAACAAGAACGCGACCACATGAAAAAACAGCTCACCGAACTTAACAAGCCAAACTCTGCTAGGTTAAGCATGTCTTAAGCAAAATTCTACCAAAACTACCAACAATGGTTTTCTTTAGCCACGCCTTCAAAATATTTGGTTAACCATGATGTTCGAAATCCTCGTTGTGTGTAACTCGACTTTCATCTCGTTGTGTTTTGCATGCATCAGATTTTATTTATTAGACTTAAAAATCATTTGTTACATCGTATCATTGCAAATACGTGCTTCTCGAAAAAACAAAACCTGCGGCAGAAAAGGCACCACAGAATATTGTGGCATACACATGATGTCCATCTGAAAAGGTTTAGTGAATTACATGTGTGAAGTATGCGGCATAGGGGTGAAATGTCATTATCGTCGTTGCAAAGCCCACGGAGTGGACGTGGTCTGAGGTCATCTCATCTACTTAACGAAAAGTGATTATCTCAACAAACGTAACGTCTTCTGTGAATAAAAATTTAAAAACAGATTTTATGTGCGCTTCATTATTATTTTAACTCATCAAGAAGGCTGACTGAGTTAGAGATGTGATTTCGCATGTGGTTATAACGAGTCAGTCTATTAAATATTTGACTTCGCATCTGGATATAGCAAAATCAATCTATTAGAGATTTGACTTCGCATATGAATATAGCGAAATCATTTCATTAGAGATTAGACTTCGCATCTGAATATAATTATTTATTTTTCATTTAGAACTACAATTTGTGCCAATGAAGCACGCAATAGGTAAGCATCTTAGAGGCTGGCGGATAAACATTGACAAAAAACATGGACGTTGACAACATCAAACCTCTGATCAATGATAAACTGGACGACTACGAAGCCTCAAATTTTAACTCACGGTGTAAATGTCTCTGGATAAACAGCACGTCCAGTCACTTCAGAGGCAGACAAGAAGTCGTGACCCGACCCGAGTCTATCGATTCGTCCATTCACACCTCGTTGCAAAAAATATGAGAAGCTACGGAACGCTACATGCACATGGGTTCCAGGTTGGCGGTGAACAAAATCGACCTAGTTTATCTGGACGTAGCGAACTACATGCCGTTAAAAGGTGGATCTTATGTTAAACTGACTCCCTACTGCAAGAAATAACGATCCATGATTAACGTCAAAAATACACATAACGATTGTTTGAGGTCATTGAGAGCTCTCTTATTCCCAGCCAATGCAAATTCGGACAGACCTTCGAGCTATCCCGAAGACGACGGACTTAACTGGGATGGCATAGACAAACCCACACCCATCTCCCAGATCGCCAAAATAAAAAAACAGAACTATCGCATAGCCATCAACGTCTTTGGACACAAAGGGAACAAAACGGTTGTGCACAGGATCAGCAATGCACCGTAACATTTTGTGAATGGTGCCTGCATGGCTTCATGCACGCTGACCAGGAAACGCACCCGGAAGATTGCCAAGGCGTGGGATAGAATCAACATGCCCGATGAAAACATTCTTCTCCAATTCGTCAATCACAACAAACAAATGCTGGTACTGTAATGATTTACGCTGATTTCGAAGCCCTCATCAAAAACGCCGACACCGTCGCTCCATCCCCGGGAAAAAGTTTCATGCACAAAATGCAAGAGCACGAAGCTTGTGTGTTCAGGTACAAGGTGGTGCGATGCGACAACAAAACAGAGTCACCGGTGATTTACAAAGGTCCCGACGCAGACGAACGATTTCTCATCCAACTGGGCAATGAAGAAGAAAAAATTAGGAAAAAACTGTACAGCATCCTACCCATTCGCATGACACCCGAGGACAGGATCAATTACAAACGGGCTAAAAATTGTTACGTGCGCAAGGAACCTCTGAAAGGCGATTCCGTACTGTCTCGTCACTTGTCATTACAGTGGTGCAGCTCACAACGTCTGCAACCTGAAGCTGAAAATCGTTCCGATCCCCGTGGTGTTTCAAATCTGAGAGGTTGCGATTCTCGCTTATCATGCAAGCCATCTCAAAGATCGACAGCAACATCACCTGCATCCCGAACAACATGGAAAAGTATGTCTTGTTCTTGTTAGGCGGTTTCAAATTCATAGATAGTGTTCAGTTCCGGCTTTCATCCCCAGACAGTATAGTGAACGCCAACAATCCAGACGAGCTCGCCATAACCAATCGATACACCGACGCCGAGACTCGACCTTTGCTGTTGAGGAAAGGCATTTATCTGTACGAGTACATGGACCGCTGGTCCAGGTTCCCCAAGACCCGATTACCTCCCATGGACCGCTTCTACAGCCACTTGACCGACTCGGACATCTCGGAAAAGGATTACGCACACACATTGTTCAAAAAGACAGGCCTGGAATTGGAAGTCCTGATTGACAACGACATGCACCTGTTCATAGAGAAAGGCCCGCGAGGTGGGATTTCCATCTCCTCCAAACGCTGCTCCAAAGCCAACAACAAGTACATTACCGGTCACGACTCAAGTAAACAGGACATCCTCTTTCTCGATGCCAACAACCTGTATGGCTGGGCCATGAGCCAGTATCTTCCCTCCAGCGGATTGATAAACAGGTCGACGTCACAACAGTTATCCATTGGTGGATAAGATGAAATACGGAATCACCATTTACGTGTACGGACACATGCACATTCGTTCACTACTGAAACCTGCAACTCTACCTGTCGCTGGCACTGAAACACACCAAGTGCTGCAAATCGAACAAAAAACAAACACTGTCTTGAGACCCAAAATCTTATCGATCAAGAAAGCAGACAACAATGAAATCAGAAAGGCATGAAAAAATATGTGGTGAAAAAACATATCAAGCACGCCAAATTCAAGGAAGCCCTGTTCAAGACTCATACTTTCAAAGACCAAATGAATGTACTGAGAAGCGACGGACACAGGATAGACGGACTGACGATGAACAAGACATCCCTGTCGCCGAAGGACACGAAATGATGGATCGCCATCGAAGGAGTCACCATCTACGAGTACAGACATATGCACATATTAAATAATTAACACACAGTACATATATCATGGCGAAACTTTACTACAGCCCACGTGGATACTGGAAAGGTGCGGGTGCCATTCCTAAACTCGCCAAAACCACTCGAGTCTCCGAAGACGTCGCCAAAGCTTGGCTTAAAAAACAAGCTCTCTGGCAAGTTTACATGCCGGCGTCACGGTACATCCTGAGAAGAAAATTCGATATTTCAACGCCGACCTCTTGTTTGTACCTCACGACAGGGTAAGATGTAAAACCTACAAGTACACCCTGACAATCGTCGATGTCGCCAGTCGCTACAGAGAAGCCGAACCGTTAACAACGCAAGATTCGAACAAAGTCGCCAAAGCTTTAGAACGCATATACAAATGCAGTCGCTTAACCTGGCCTCCCGTCTTGCAAAGCGATCCCAGTCGTGAATTCATGGGAGCCATGTCGCAGCTACTGGTCAAGCAAAAGTCAAGGAGGTCACCACAGTCAAGCACTCGTCAAGAGATTCAATTGCACATTAGCAGAACGCCTATTCTCACATCAGTACTCACAGGATTTAATCAATCCCGGAAAAAGAAATACGGAATGGGTCGTACGCTTGCCACAAGTGGTGGCTGCCATCAACAATGAAGTCACCAGACTCGTGGGTAAGAGACCTGTCGAAGCCATCAAAATGAAATCTGTTGCCGCCGAATCGTCAGCAGCTGCATGTCGTGCTAATACAGAAAAAAAACATTACTGGCCTGGGTCAGCTTAGGTACTTATACCAGAATACAAGGGAGACAGCAGAAAACGTGCCAGCAATCCGATATGGTCCATGAAAACATACAACGTCAACCTAGTCGACATCAAAGATGGCAAACCGAACTTGTACTACTTGAAAGGCGGGCCGAGCAGACCATTTGTAAGGAAGAATTACAAATTGTACCTCACGACACAGTGTAGTGTAAGTTGAACGCTGGACCTCAGTATTGTGAACCCAGTTCTCTTACCATCACACTATGAAGACGTCTGATAGTGCTTAGCGAATGAGAACTAGTTATTCATCCGCTCGTTCGAGCTGTACACCTGGTGATACAGAGATATGTCGAATGATGTTTAAGATCTTTAGATCCCTGTGAACTCTGACCTCTCGCACGCAGGATAGACCAGAAAAATCGAATACCCATCCCACAAGAGCCGTGGTGGCTCAGTCAGCTAAACTGCTGGGAATATACAGCTTGCTTCGTGCAGCCATGCAACTGTGCGATTGCGAGTTCGTATCTCGTCTGGCCTCTAAAGATTTCCTGAAACGATAGTAAGGTTATCGTGAACGAGGAGCTCTCAACGAGAGCAAGCAGTTGGATGCAATTCCACAAGGGAGGTAGCTTGCACATCGCATCTATCAACAATTTCTTTCTCCCTTGTTGGGATTGTGACCACAGCGGACATTTTGCTAATTTTTTTCAGTGTATAGCAATGATGCTCTCAGTCCCCCAGGCTCCATTTTTGCATCATTGCTGGAGCCTTACTTAGTAGGGACCTGAGCTGAAACTGTCAGTCCCTATACTATTCCCTTTCATCGATTTACCTACTTGAAACTATATAAATGAGGCCACTCAGACCGACACGTCTTTTTCACATTTACATATATGCATAAATATTCAGAGTGACATGAACCCTCGACAAAACACGAGATGACTCTCTTTCCAAGAGTCAGTTTCCCTTCTTGTCCACCAATACTCCAGCAGCTACAGACTTTGATAGTTTACAAATTTTGAGGTATTATCGAGTATGCTATTTCTATGAAGATGTAAGGAGTATTACAACTCTTTCTCAAAAGTTGTCAGATGATGGTTACAACAGTCGAGGGTTCAGAAGAGCTTTTGAAAAGTTTATTTTAGCCATGTGGATAAATTTATTTCCAAATTTCATGCATCAGTGACAAATATGATATCCGATGTCATTTGATAGTTGTTCATACACACATACTCCTAATGTAATCAGAATTCTACTATAAACAATCTTACGAGATTTCTTATTTTTATGAAAATGCTTTGTTGGTTTTGTTTAACAAAATCTCTCCACTTTTGAATATCAGTCAAAAGCTATATATACTGATGTATCGTAGAATATGTGAATTTGTGTATTTTCATCAGGTTCATTCATGTCGGTTGAATATGTGGGAGAAGGTATACAAGGTCAGAACGTCAAGGAGGTGGAAAGGGTCAGACATCAATTCCCAGAAACATGGCTCTGGATCAACAAGACCGTTGGGTAGGAAACGGTCAACCATCTGTAGGCCTCATACGGAAATCTTATATATTAAACCAGCACATAATAAAACTTTGTTCACCACGTGTACGTATTTGTTATATGCATATATACGGCATTTTAGAATAAGAAGCCTATGCTCTCTGCATTCTATCAAAGAAGGTTTTGACGAGCGCCCAAAAACCTTTACCTTTATTGTGGACATATTTGTTACATTTCCAAATGTGACACTTCAGGGGAAAACGTTCACCTTTTCTTTTTGCATCCTATAGGTTTTCAGATGAACAGTTAATTTGCCTTACCATGAGTATTTTTACGAATGACACGTGCTCGGGTTTTTATCTACAATTCAGCTTGTTGTCTGTTTGTCCAGTGCTGACGGTAAAGCCACCATCAGTACCACCGTACCTGACACTATCACTTCCTGGATCGCCAGCGCCTTTGCTGTCAACTCGGCTACAGGACTTGGCGTAGCCCCGTCTACCACAAAGGTGCAGTGATGAGTTGTATTTATCCTTCCCTCAAAGCCACAGTACTACTTAAATGAAAATACTAACGCAATAAGTTTTCAAAATTGAACAATTAAAATCGAAATAAATACGTAAATGACAGTTAATGAGCAGAAGCGGGTATCACGTGACATGGCGTCATATGTGCCTATTGGCGATGTCTGCCTCTTTGATTTTACTTGACAGTGACCATAAATTCTGAAGAAGTAAAATGTGTTCCTCATATCATTCTTGACATGGATGTTAGACCGTAACCATACGAACCAAATTTACATCTTGCAAAGGAAACTTCCAGTGAAAATATAGAAGAAGAGTTAAACGAAACGGGGCACGACTGCATGTCAAAATAATTTGACTTTTAATCAGAGTTTATATTTGTCAGCAAAATGTGATACACCAACCCCAATTATACATGACCAGGCCCTTGGGGTTGTTTTAAAAAATGTAATTTCA
>VKKT01003316.1:29628-41055 GCA_008038995.1 Haliotis laevigata | reverse complement strand
TCAGTACTTGGGAGGCTACGAAATCCTATTTCTAGGCCCCTTTTGAGATTCTCCTCCTGGACAAGAACGCCTAAACTAACCTATCCCACCGCCCCTTCTGTACAAAGAAACAGAGGACATAACTGAATCACAATTGTCATGAAACAGTAATCTGATAATAGTTATCAGATTTAGGATATTATCTGTTTCAGTGAGTTAGTTGTGCAAATCCCTATTTTGACTTGTGATATATTCCACCGTCTGGGCAGGATATGGTCACCCTTTTTATTGCAGTATAATCACTACCTGATAGTGATTAAAAAACACAAGCTTAAACCTATGTAGCCAGAAGAAATGTAAAGTCTATTTAGTGTACAGAGTACAGGCCCAGTACAGATACATGGGTGGCATACACAGTAGAGGTACAATATAACGTGGGGTTAAGGTACAATTAGAATCATAAAAATGAAGGACGCGAAGAAAGGGTATCTTTTACATATTTAGCAAACACTGACCATCCAAAGTAAATTTTAATAACCATCTAGTGATCAATTTGCTTCCACTGATTTATCCACCTGGGATACAAGGGACAGACTTAATTGGAGATCTGTGTATGAAGAATCAGCGTGAGAAAACGTGTGCTACTTGTGGGACAAGATACGCTCACATATTGTGTGAACACATATTATCATCACTATTTGATGGTGAATCATGCTCTGTCATCGCATGGTGTTAATCACTGGATTGGCTGGTCCAATCTCGATTATTAACAGACCGCATGGTACAGCTGTAATACTGCTGAAAGTGGCGTCAAACAAACACATACTCATGATCCAATCAGAATTGTACAATTGACCCTGCTTTTGGCACAAAATTCTTACGAATGTGGAAAGGGTTTTGTCGTTTTTTCAACATTGATAGAATGTTATTCTACCTCGTTCAGTCTGTTTCTTAACATTCCACATCACATTGTTTGAATATCTAGTATCCGGCATACAGATACGTATATATACGTCTGCAGAAATAGAAAGCTGCCAACACCTATACCAATTTACAATATTTTACTCTGAACTTTTCTAATACCTCTCATTTCTGACAACCCCATACCTCAGATAAATACGAAATAATTGGCATTTATTAGAACCAAACATTATAAGGGTGGGAGCAAGATTTAATCATTTCAATTGTTTTATAGGATAAAAGTGATTTTCTAGCTTGATGAATAAGTGATGTAGTCAAACTCAAACTCTGGACACTGCTTTTAGATGTTTCGTATGGTAAGGCAATGGTTTGAAATGAGTACTCAGTGCCATTTAGAAAGTGAGTGAGTGAGTTTAGTTTTACGCCACACTCAGCAATATTCCAGCTATTCTAGACAATCCAGTGATCAACAGTATAAGGATCGATCTATGCAATTGGGATACAATGACATGTGTCAACCAAGTCAGCGAGCCTGACCATCTCTTAATGGCCAAGCATGGGTTACCCGGATCTTCACGTGTCCATATTAAAAGTGGTCAAATGTAACGCATGTAAAAAGACCACGGACTTTGTGTACCCCTTCAACAAAAGTATCTGTCATTTTCTGAGAAAGTGTTATCCCAATATAACATGTGTTATGTATTTAAAAAATCAGCATCATTTATTAGCAATAAAATTCTACGATTTTACATCCCCTCCACAGTGACTGGACATACCAGGGTGTTGGGGTTAAAAATGATAGGTCATTATTAATAATACAGTTGCCATAAGTGTTAAAGACTATGCACATAAAGATTTAACTTTTTCACTTACATTTTTTCCGGTATGTTTCTGTATTTTATCATGTAATTTTAGATCATTAAAAAAAGTGTCAAAATCACAATCACTTCCAGTGACTTTACAGCGATACACTATAAATTTAGCAAACACCAATACATAATTGAATAATTTACAGTCTTCAGAGTCTCCATTAAGGCCATATGATACAACATATCTGTAATTTGGATATACCTTATCTTGAATATTTGGTTTTGCCCATTTGAAATAGGAAAGCCAGAATGGCACAACATGAGAGCAATAAAACATGTTATGTCTGATAGTGTCAATATTGCAACAGTGTTCACACAGTTTACTATCTTTAACATTTAACTTGTTCAGATATAGATTGCAAGGCAAAAGTGAAGAACTTTAAACTGCAATTGTTTGTGTTTATTTTCTAATAATTCTGATTCTTTTACAATTTTCAATTTATACGTATCCTCGTCTGCCACAGAACAAATATTATGCATCAAGCTGTACCAGGACTTTTAGCATTATCAGGAATATCAGCGATCTTTACACCGTTTACGTCTGGGCAAACATCACTTGGAAAAGAACAAGTCATATATTTATAATTAACATTTTGACCAATTGCTCTTTTAATGGCATTGGTATACAATCTGTATTTTCTTTGGGAAATTTCTAATCCATACATCCTAGCTAATGTTTGTCTTTGCAGGGAATTTCCATTTTTTCGCAGTAATTGCGAACCATAAATAATACCTAGTTCTGTCCAATCTGAGTCGTATAAGCTTTATTTGTTTATAAGCACCTTTTTATTGTTCCTATTAATTTGATTAAAATGTCATCATCTTTGTAAAAATGGAATTTCCAGATATTCAAGATATCTTTATAAAATAATCGTATGTGTGTATGATGATTCCGCATGCATTGCGTTGTCTTAAGCATGTTAACTATACCCTATGTAAACCACCTCCAAATAAATATCTGAAATTACATCAAACTTCCCTGAATCACCGTGATATATATTCACAAAAGTAGAGGTATAACTGTCAGATGTTCATTCTAATTGAGTAGGAGTGACGGTGGGTGATCAACACACTGAGCCCATGTTTAGCAAATGCAAACACCTACATAAACAAAGATAAGAG
This sequence comes from Haliotis laevigata, assembly GCA_008038995.1. NCBI lineage: Eukaryota > Metazoa > Mollusca > Gastropoda > Lepetellida > Haliotidae > Haliotis > Haliotis laevigata. The sequence goes on along the minus strand of VKKT01003316.1, from coordinate 38,164 downwards.
AGATAATTCCCAGGTATATATAGTGGGAAGCATTAACGGCCTGACAGACACAGGGTCTCCTCAGTAGAAGGCAAAGAACGATCCGGTAAGCTGGCTACACTCTATTATTCATTTATTTCAATGGGCTGAGTACATGTATGTTACCAAACATTCAGTTACGTTATGTACAGTTTTAGATGTTATTCTGAGCATGTTATCAAAGTTAAGTATTTCCAAACGTAATGCAAAATGGTGGCAATAAGGTCACGATGTGCATTAAGCACATGCTGAGTTTTCATTGTTGAGAACATTCAATTGTCCTTCTTTGTGACCTCTTTTCCTGTAACTATAACCCTTGATATTCAAATAATTCAATTACTGTGATTAATTCACCAGGTTCAACATTTGCAACAGAATATTTCCTAAATATTTAAAATCTGAACTTAAAACGTACGCGCCAGGCAATTATCTAGAATATCTCCCGAAGCATGTTCCAGTTCGCGTCAACGTAAAATAGCTGAGAAACATTATCTGAATGGATCACTGAAATCCGTAATGACAGGTGCTCGCAAACACGATAAGCATACCTTGCCCTACGGTGGCAGCCGTGAAAACACAATGTGCATATAAAGTAAGTATATATTTGTTGTGGCATTACGCAAACCAAACTTTCCAGAATCACAGAATATTTTCTAAAAATTCAAAATCTGAAAAAAACATTATCTGAATGGATCACTGAAATCAGGGATGACAATTTTCTTGGACAAAGGAAAAGTATACCCTGCGCTGAGGTGGCAGCTGAAAAAACACAATGTGCATGGTTAAGTAAATATATGTTTGTAAAAATACATTCATTCTCCTGTTTTCAACGTTAAAACTAGTCCTCAATTCATCTATCTGGTCTTGCTTAAAGGATCCAAACTCCGATCTGTTCAGCAAATAATAGAAACGGTATGGTATCGTGTAAAGTAAGGTTTACTGCAGTAACAGAAGGTTATGATCCCAGCGCTGATAAGACTTGTGCATGTACAATCAACATATATATCAGAATACATAGAAAACTGGTACGATGCTGACATGGCTGACAAGTCATCTGTTCTTTTGTTGTAGAAGACCAACAGTGTATTTATTTTGAATTAGTTATTGTTCCAGGAAATATACGAAAAAAGCTTCATCTTTTCTTGTACAATTTTTAACAGTTGCAGGAATATGAAACAGTCGCTACAATGTTCATTCTCGATCACTATCACATCATTCAAAGTCCATCGGTTTTAATGGCTGCGTAATGTGTTGTTTGAATTTTTTGTTTAACGACGCACTCGGCAAAATTAAAGCGATATGACGGCTTTCTGAAATAATATTGTCTGAACAAGGCAAATCAAGCTAATTTGTCACTTGGGATACGACGAAATGATCATGTTACTCGTCTTTTATGACACCATGGTTGCCTGACCCAAGTCCTAACCTAGAGCTTCACAGCCACCTTAACCTGTCAGTGACATAACTTGACAGGACAATTCAGGTCAGAGATAGCAATCGTGAAAGGGGCTAACAGCTGGAAAGATCTATTCTCTGTTTTTGTGAAGTTGTTCTTTTATCACTGCACATCGACCCTAACCTTCATGCACCATAGATACTGNATCCCAATATAACATGTGTTATGTATTTAAAAAATCAGCATCATTTATTAGCAATAAAATTCCACGATTTTACACCCCCTCTACAGTGACTGGACATACCAGGGTGTTGGGGTTAAAAAAAGATAGGTCATAATTAATAATATAGTTGTCATAAGTGTTAAAGACTATGCACATAAAGATTTTACTTTTTCACTAACATTTTTTCCGGTATGTTTCAGTATTTTATCATGTTATTTTAGATCATTAATAAAAGTGTCAAAATCACAATCACTTCCACTGACTTTACAGCGATACACTATAAATTTAGCAAACATCAATACATAATTGAATAATTTAAAGTCTTCAGAGTCTCCATTAAGGCCAAATAATACAACATATCTGTAATTTGGATATACCTTATCTTGAATATTTAGTTTTGCCCATTTGAAATAAGAAAGCCAGAATGGCAAAACATGAGAGCAATAAAACATATAATGTCTCATAGTGTCAACATTGCCACAGTGTTCACACAGTTTACTATCTTTAACATTTAACTTGTTCAGATATAAATTGCAAGGCAAAAGTAAAGAATTTTAAGCTGCAATTGTTTGTATTTATTTTCTAATAATTCTGATTCTTTTACAATTTTCCATTTATACGTATCCTCGTCTGCCAAAGAACAAATATTATGCATCAAGCTGTACCAGGACTTTTAGCATTATCAGGAATATCAGCGACCTTTACACCGTATATATCTGGGCAAACATCACTTGGAAAAGAACAAGTCACATATTTATGATAAACATTTTGACCAATTGCTCTTTTAATGGCATTGGTATACAATCCGTATTTTTGGGGGGAAATTTCTAATCCATACATCCTAGCTAATGTTTGTCTTTGCAGGAAATTTCCATTGTTTCTTAGTAATTGCCAAACATAAATAATTGTTGTACAAGTTTTTTTTGTTTATAAGCACATTTTATTGTTCCAAATAATTTGATTAATAACGTCATCATCTTTGTAAAATGGAATTTCCAGATATTCAAGAAATCCTTATAAAATAGAGGCATGTTTAAATTCAATTTGTGTAAGTCAAAGTTGCAGTTTAATAAAAACTCAAGGGAGACTACAGTTTCAAATACTGGTTAAACTTGATAGCTCCAAGATTTCTTATTCTTGAAATATGTAGAAAGCCATACTAGTTCCATGTTATATTGAATAAACCAAAATCTAAAGCTTTAATGCTCCCATTTTCATAACCTTGTGTGAGACGATTTCTTGAAACCTTATCAGATTTGCTATTCCAAATACAAGTAAATAGCTCTCTGTTGATAGACTTGACAACTTTTTTGGGAATGATATACAGCTTGCCTGATGAACAAGCCTTAAAATGCCTTCTGATTTACTTAATAAGAGTCCACCATATATTGTCAAATTTCTTGACTTCGAAAATGTGAGATTGTTATTAGATATCATTGAAACATACGAAGATGAGGGACATGTATCATTTTTAGACCTTGAGAAAGCATTTGATTCTGTTGAATTTAAGTTTATTACCAATGCTCTGAAAAGAAATTGGATTCCCTACCAAGTTTATTAATCTAGTAACCCTTTGTTATAATGATATTTCTTCATGTGCTATTAATGGTGGCCGATCTACAAGTTGGTTTGAAAACTTTACAGGAACAAAACAGGGGTGTCCGGTTAGTCCATATATATTTTTTTCATATATTCTGAGTTTAAAAACATCAAGTTTTGTAGCATAGATTGCATCAATGGTTTACAGTTTGCAGGAAAAGAGTTGAAAGGTATATATTACTCTGAAGACTCTGCACCATTATTAAATGATAAAAAGTCAATCCAGAAGACCCTTGATTTGTATGCTAAACAAAAGGATTTCAGTGGCCTAAAACTTAATTAAGGCAAATCAGTCCTAATGTCTCTAAGAAAAGAGGACTTTTGCCCACCGTATGGAATGCAGAAAGTATCGAGATACAAATACTTAGGCATAATATTAGACCTTACTAACTTTGTTTGTTTTAATGATAATGTTGAAATTTCACCAAAAAAGTATGTGTTATATTTGACTACTTGTGTGACATTGTGACCTTACTGACTTTGTTTGTTTTAATGATAATGTTGAAATTTCACCAGAAACTTATGTGTTATATTTGACTACTCGTGTGGCATTGTGTATTCATAGCTTTCGGCCGTGGGAGCCGTGCCAATTTACACCTATCAGAAGAGTACAGTGGTGTTGACTACCAGTTGTCCGACTTTCATATTTGTGGAAGTAAAGTGGGCTGGCTTTGTATGCTGGCGATTAGTTGCTGGACTCTGATGGTTTGGGTTAAAATCCCTGATGGGACTCAACCCACAAAAGTACTAGAATCTGTATTGTATTGAGAAAGTGTAATCACAGACGTGATTCATTTAGTATTCTTTAAACTTGTTGGCTCTCTTTTCCGTGACAAGAAACTAGTGATTGAATGTTTTCCATATTGCATTTATGGATAAAAGGCAGGAATGCGGTAGATTTTGCACACATACCTTGCAGAATAGGGAATATGGCCTACAAGTGGGAACAAGATAACATTTCTCTTTATTATCAGTCAGAAACTGGACCTCAAGCACTCGTGTATTGTCACAAACATCAATACTCTTGTACGCATTCTAATTCGTTCAACCCACAAGGGTTTCACTTTCTTATTATTCGTAAAATTCAACAGATACCTCCCTTCCATTTCAACACACATTCCATTTATCACAGCAGAATCACTCGTTGTATACGTAGTTTGAGACATACAGGGTGCCAACGTATAATCGTATGTGTGTATGATGATTCCGCATGCATTGCGTTGTCTTAAGCATGTTAACTATACCCTATGTAAACCACCTCCAAATAAATATCTGAAATTACATCAAACTTCCCTGAATCACCGTGATATATATTCACAAAAGTAGAGGTATAACTGTCAGATGTTCATTCTAATTGAGTAGGAGTGACGGTGGGTGATCAACACACTGAGCCCATGTTTAGCAAATGCAAACACCTACATAAACAAAGATAAGAGAGATAATTCCCAGGTATATATAGTGGGAAGCATTAACGGCCTGACAGACACAGGGTCTCCTCAGTAGAAGGCAAAGAACGATCCGGTAAGCTGGCTACACTCTATTATTCATTTATTTCAATGGGCTGAGTACATGTATGTTACCAAACATTCAGTTACGTTATGTACAGTTTTAGATGTTATTCTGAGCATGTTATCAAAGTTAAGTATTTCCAAACGTAATGCAAAATGGTGGCAATAAGGTCACGATGTGCATTAAGCACATGCTGAGTTTTCATTGTTGAGAACATTCAATTGTCCTTCTTTGTGACCTCTTTTCCTGTAACTATAACCCTTGATATTCAAATAATTCAATTACTGTGATTAATTCACCAGGTTCAACATTTGCAACAGAATATTTCCTAAATATTTAAAATCTGAACTTAAAACGTACGCGCCAGGCAATTATCTAGAATATCTCCCGAAGCATGTTCCAGTTCGCGTCAACGTAAAATAGCTGAGAAACATTATCTGAATGGATCACTGAAATCCGTAATGACAGGTGCTCGCAAACACGATAAGCATACCTTGCCCTACGGTGGCAGCCGTGAAAACACAATGTGCATATAAAGTAAGTATATATTTGTTGTGGCATTACGCAAACCAAACTTTCCAGAATCACAGAATATTTTCTAAAAATTCAAAATCTGAAAAAAACATTATCTGAATGGATCACTGAAATCAGGGATGACAATTTTCTTGGACAAAGGAAAAGTATACCCTGCGCTGAGGTGGCAGCTGAAAAAACACAATGTGCATGGTTAAGTAAATATATGTTTGTAAAAATACATTCATTCTCCTGTTTTCAACGTTAAAACTAGTCCTCAATTCATCTATCTGGTCTTGCTTAAAGGATCCAAACTCCGATCTGTTCAGCAAATAATAGAAACGGTATGGTATCGTGTAAAGTAAGGTTTACTGCAGTAACAGAAGGTTATGATCCCAGCGCTGATAAGACTTGTGCATGTACAATCAACATATATATCAGAATACATAGAAAACTGGTACGATGCTGACATGGCTGACAAGTCATCTGTTCTTTTGTTGTAGAAGACCAACAGTGTATTTATTTTGAATTAGTTATTGTTCCAGGAAATATACGAAAAAAGCTTCATCTTTTCTTGTACAATTTTTAACAGTTGCAGGAATATGAAACAGTCGCTACAATGTTCATTCTCGATCACTATCACATCATTCAAAGTCCATCGGTTTTAATGGCTGCGTAATGTGTTGTTTGAATTTTTTGTTTAACGACGCACTCGGCAAAATTAAAGCGATATGACGGCTTTCTGAAATAATATTGTCTGAACAAGGCAAATCAAGCTAATTTGTCACTTGGGATACGACGAAATGATCATGTTACTCGTCTTTTATGACACCATGGTTGCCTGACCCAAGTCCTAACCTAGAGCTTCACAGCCACCTTAACCTGTCAGTGACATAACTTGACAGGACAATTCAGGTCAGAGATAGCAATCGTGAAAGGGGCTAACAGCTGGAAAGATCTATTCTCTGTTTTTGTGAAGTTGTTCTTTTATCACTGCACATCGACCCTAACCTTCATGCACCATAGATACTGCTGTTTTTGGTTCCCTAAATAAAGGCTGCCTTATCGTGTAAACATCCGGTTCTAGTTAGATAGAATTGTATCATTGAATTTACAATTTGTCTAGCTGGATCCTCTGCCTGTGAAAATACCCCTAAAACATTGGTTCTATATTCAATACCACCCTATCTTATAATGTTTGGAATTTATTGTTACTTATCTGTTTTCAATTTTCAGTTTCACCATGCTGTGGCTTCTGTTTGTAGTCGGAATAGGCTTTACCACGGCCGACAGGTTCGTTTGTTTGTTGTCTAATGCCACATACTCAGCAATATTCGAGCTGCACGGGGGAGGTCTGTGAATAATCAAGTTGCCACCATACAATTAATGATTGACATCATGAGCAAGTGGGATATGATGACATGCATCAACCAAGTCAGGAAGGCCATCCCCTTAACTTTAATCGAGTTAATGGTTTTACTTGGCGCATGTTCCTTAATGGGTGTGACCACTTTCTGTTGAATATCAATACATGTTTGAATTTGATGTCAACTGACATAGAAACATTAATTCATCAAACCGAATTTAGTCTGATTCATGTGTTTCAAGAGCAGTGTCATTATAATGCGTCAGCTCCAAAGAATGATCAGTCTCTGCTTACAACATGGTTCACTTTCACTGCTCTTCTAGTTCCCGAGGCTCGTATCTCATAACGTCCTCCAAGTATCTGCAACGTGGAATGCCATTCAACGTCAGCATCGACATCCTCAACACTACCAACACCGTCCATGTACAAGTGGAGCTGCAACGCATATGGAACAACTACACCAACTCTTTCAGGATCCCTGTTATAATGGCCAAAGGCGACTTTACTAAAGGTTAGACATTATACAGAGTGAACTGTGGTTGATTCTAGTGTGGCACTGCAAACTGTCCTTTGAAGCAAAACTGGCTTAAGATGTGACATCATGTCATGGCGTGTTTCTTCACACTTTTGTTAATTATCGGTGGTGTGTTGTCTGTTGAACACATCTCTCATTAGAGGCCATCGCCCTTATAAAATTGAACTTTACACACTTGTTCCAACCAGTATTGAAACTCACATTTACTAAGAGGTTCTAACGAATGTGAAAGCATGTTTGTAGTGAGTGTTATGTTTTTCAAATTCCCATGGAGTCATCCATACAGGTTTTAGAGAATTCAGTGAACCCCAAACTGAATATTCATTAGGTCTATTTGGAGACAGATTCTGAAATTGAGTTTCATTGAGTTTCGTCGTGCATTCAATAGCGCGGTGAGACTGCATCGAGGCCTTGCATGTCTTCGAGAACTCTTAGTGGCACATTTCATTTTTATTAATATTACAAACAGGAAGAAAATGTAAACAATATGTTTATGTTGAGGAAAGGCTTTGCAGTGAAACTTGTACCTCATACTCTGTTGCATCCTCGTGTCCCATTTTAACCATATTGATTACAATATAGAATGGGATTCACAACGAGTTATGTAGCCAGTATGATGACCAAATTGAAACTGTTGGACATTCTGTCATTGTACTAATGTAAGCTCCCTCTGGACAGATCAAAAACTAAAATAATTGTTCAACTAGAATTAAAGTGTGTACTCGTGGGATCCGCAATACCAAATACTGAATCTGTTAACATGTTGGTTATTTTTAGAATCATAACAAAATGTATTTAACCATTACTCTGCAATTCTCTCGACAGTATACATTTCTCTTGAAACTAACTAACTGAAAAAACAATACTGTCTCAGCACTTCTACCATCATTGCATTTCAGGAACGACAGGGACCATATCACTGAATGTAAGTATATAAGATCAGTCAGTGCTGATTCAGTCAATGAAACAATCAAACAACCACGCGATGTTACACAATTAATTATGGTATTCTAAAATGATCTAACTTTTCAACTCAGTATCATTTACTGCAAAGGATTACAATCGCAACACAAATGTAAAGATACTTTGATATAAAGGAGTGATTATATCAATATAGTGATACTAGTGATTAAGCTTATACAAGTGAAAAGTAATCTCGATGCAGTGTAATACAGTTGCAACACTATTTTTATAATGAACATCACTTCCACATAACAATTGCTGTATATTCATTGTTCATATTATCCTATTATTATTCATCTTCACAGTTCTATACGTACAGAATAATCAGTATGTTTTGTAATCAGGTGCCACAGGACATCACTGATGGAAGTTACCGTCTCCATGTCCGAGGTAGCGGGGCTCTGCAGTTTGAAC
>VKKT01003314.1:87976-99547 GCA_008038995.1 Haliotis laevigata | reverse complement strand
GGCGTGACGAGCCAACGCTTTAACCACTAGGCTACCCCACCGCCCCAGAGGCAATTCATGAGCAAACTCACTTGCTAAGGTGAGACCACATGTGTCATGAGTGATTCGTTGTGGGGCAGGACCGACTCCAGTCACTGTTTAATCTCCATGATGTGTGCCAGACTGGGTGCTTCTGGTTAGCACCAGTTCTATCCGGCTCAGGTGTGGTGAGCAAGAGCTCCCCAAAGGTCAGTCTTTTTTGAAAGAAAACAAAAGCATATTTTACTTTTAGATTTATTCACTTGTAAAACTGACAATTTCATTGTCAACATGTTTTAATTCAACACAGCTTTTGATCAAAATGGACACTGTGATAGTCAAACACAAACATTCACTTGGGATCACCCAAGCATTTGCCCAAACATAAACTCATGTGAAATAACTAACTAGTTCCAACGACATTACGGCTGTCTTGCTGCCAACGTACATACTCACAAAGCTCCAGACATTTACAAACAATTACGATGGGTTCTGCAATGATGACTTTCACATAAAACAGAGAAACAGCTGCCATCACACCTGACTTGATATTTCGCAGTGTGAACGATGCGTCAACACATAAGTTCTCAGAAGGTATTAACAGTCAAGATTTGATTTTTTATGACTTCAAACAACCTCAATTATCCAGTGTGTTATATCTTTGTTCTCCGCTGAACCAAAAATGTTATAAACAATGAACAGTTTTGGGGACACTTAAGACTGCGATAATTGATCACATACTTACATTCATCTATGTGCCACGACCTCTTGTAAAACAAGGCCCAGTAAACAGTGAGTTTAGTTATATGCCGCTTTTAGTAACATTCCAGCAATATCACGGCCAGTTTTGTGTATTTATATTTTTTTGTCTGTTTATGGCATATTAATCATTAACTATATATTGTACATAAATTTACACTTGCCCTCTCAGTTTTGTATATCATGGAAAGATAGATCCCTATGTAAAGTATATATATCATGACTGTATGCCGCTCCACTCTAAATAGAGAATGAATCCTTACATATTGTAAATCAGTAAAACAGTAAACCATATTTTATATTTCTTTAACTTAAACATAGTTTGGAAGTATCTCAAATACACTGAGCTCATTCAGATAACATCTGTATGTCTAAGGTGAGACTGATACCCACGAGAATAGCATTCACCTCTCATGAAAACTGTACCACTATTGGGTAGTGCTGAATAACAGCATAGTAGCAAAGCAATCATTACCGCCATAAGGCCATAGGTGCTGGTTTCTTATTTCAATATAAACCTTTTAGACAAAAACACTTGATTTTGTCAGAAATTAAAAAATACCTTCCAATGTGAAACAGTATTGATTAGAAGAGTCTTCATCACTAATGTCACAGAGGTGTAACAACATTGTCAAGTTGTTTTCCTTATTTCATTATGACACGTAATACACAAAACAAATAAATTTATCAGGAATTAAATACCATTAAAAGTGCGTAGGTATGGTTTTAAGCTTGTATTGGCAATATTGTGATAATTACATGTGAAATACTTAGTTGGGTTTTACGCCGCTTTTAGTAATATTCCATAATATCATGGCGGGGGACACCAGGCATGGGCATCACACATTGTGCCCATGTTGGGAATCGAACTCAGGTCTTCAGCGCGATGAGCAAACACTTCAACCACTAGGCTACCCCACCGCCCCAAAGAAATAGGCTTCACATGCTGTACCCACATGGGTTATCAAACCTGGACCTATTTTATATACATTAATAACAAAAAGCAAAGGTTCTGGACCATGGATATTTTGGGGAAGTCTTCACCCAATTATATATCCCCATAATGGACCATGTTACTTTTACTTTCTATAGATGTATACTCATCTTATCATTTATGTCTTAATGTCAATGTTGAATGTATGCATTAAAGCAACATGCCGAGTTGTCAGGGAAACCCATCACAAAACCGCCTGTTACCATGGTATTAAACAATTTTTAACTCCGCGACTTCCTACCATATCAGAATATCATCAGTGCTTGGATTTTTTTTCACCTGCAAATTGTCCGAATGTTGGCAACAAACAACCACAACAATAGGAAATGGTTAGCTCTTTTCACACACAAGTATTAACAAACACGCACTGTCACAAAAAACCCAACTACGAATGTGATCGTAACTTTGAAAATCAGATTGGGAAGACTTGTTGTCTGAGTGAGTGAGGGAGTTGGGTTTAATGCCACTTTGGACAGTATTTCTGTAATGAAAAGCCATGGCAAAAAGACTGTATAGCCCATGGCAACAGCTCTTCAGTGACTGTGATGGGTTTATTCTTTACATGAAAGATTAGAGATGATCCCTGGTGAGTTCAGATGTCGGTGAGTGAGTGAGTGAGTATGGCTTTACGCCGCTTTTAGCAATATTCCAGCAATATCACGGCGGGGGACTGTCGGTGAGTGAGTGAACTGGGTTTAAAACCGCTTTATATTCAGTATGCATTTGGGAGAAAGTTCAAACTGATGAGCTGTACAACTGGACGTCAGTGGTGAAACTCACACCTTAAATATGGTGCAGGCAAACCATAAAATTCTACTTAATGTGGGATTCAAACACGTGACTAAAGGAAACTGATAGAAAATGTCATAAAACCTGACCTTGTTAACACCTTGCACAGATCTTAATGTTCATGCCCACTCAACATCAATTTTCCAGCCTTATCACATCACCCGGTCACTGTACAGGTCGGATACTGGGTTTGAAAGATGACTGAACTCAACAGAAAACTACTGGCGATAGGACAGCATGCCGGCAGTTATTTCAAATGCTGTATGAGACCACATGAAAGGAATGTCATGAGACTTGCTATCATTCACACTCCCCTTGAAGCACCTCTCTCATCATAACAGCTCTCAAAGCACCCCTTTATTCACATACAGCTCTTTAAGCACCTTCTTCAGTCATACAGTTACCGAAGAACATCTATCTCACACCTCTTGAAGCACCTCTTGAAGCATAACACAGCTCTCAAAGCACCCCTTTATTCACATACAGCTCTTTAAGCACCTTTTTCAGTCATACAGTTACCGAAGAACATCTATCTCACACCTCTTGAAGCACCTCTCTCAGCATAACACAGCTCTCAAAGCACCCCTTTATTCACATACAGCTCTTTAAGCACCTTCGGTCATACAGTTACTGAAGAACATCTATCTCACACCTCTTGAAGCACCTCTCTCAGCATAACACAGCTCTTGAAGCACCTCTTTCAGTCATACAGAGCTCCTGAAGCACCTCTTTCAGACACACAGAGCTCTTGAAGCACCTCACATAAGTTTATCACACTTCAGATAGGTAGGGGTGGTACATACTCTGAAATCCTCAAGTTTTGCAATTTGAGATAATTCAGACTGAAACAGTAATTTAAAACAAATCATCATTAGCAATATTAACTGTATCATCTGGATAAAAGGAATCATCTGTTTGTCATGGTGGGATTTGAACCAGGAATTTTGATCTGAGTATGGCACCTTGTCCATATGTCCAATATCCATAAGTTCTAATTGCATCAAACAATCGCCAGTTAACAATCCGCAACTCTCGTCACCTCTAGTTACAGTCAACGTAGACAGACATCAGCTGTTTCCCACTTAGCGTCAAGAGTGAGAAAAAAGGATCTGCACAGTTACCAATACTTCACCTTTTCTTTCTAGCCAGTTTTGTAATATTTTTGTTTTCTGTATATATATTTGAAAACAGTATAAAAAATATGCACAAGTTTGTTAACATCTATATTATCTAACCTAAAATCTACACAAAATATTCACAAAGTTTCCCTTTAAAAGTGACAGGAAAAATAACAGAAAACACAGGTGATTGTTCTCTCACATTGTTATCTCCCCTGTATCCATGACAATAAAATGGGGACGTCTGACCATGCTAAGGAATACTTACTTTAGTATATTGAAATAGGATCTGCATGTACAGTAACAATGAGTGTCAAACACTTTAGCACCCAATATCTCACCACAATGTTTCAGCCAATACACAGCCATAATTGAAATGATAGTACATGTCTCCTAGTTTCAACACAGGCTGGAAGATATTTCAAATAAGAGGACTCATTGAGAATACTGGATTTATGAGCACGATCAAGTGATCGGATATATAAAGATATTTCCTTGTTGGACCGACCATCAATGATATCCTGTCTGAAAATACAACCTCTGAATTGGGTCTAGAATGATTTTATTTCTGTACGATTACATTCATTTCACAATAATTACATATGAATTTTATGGCATAACGAGCACTAGATTGTGAGTCCAAGACCTGACAATATTTGGACTAATCGTTTTTCCTAAAACCTTGCTGTGTTACTGAACCACTAGTGAAGAAAGTGCTTTGACTAACCAGATTGTGTCTACCTGTCCATATAATCCATATAGGTATATTTCACAGTGATAAACTTAGGCAACATTGACAGAATGACTTATATGGCAGTTTAAATGGATTGCTCTGATACTGGCCATAGTGGTGGGACTCGACTATCGTCAGTGCTACCTGGAGGAACAAGTTCATTCACATCAGGTCATTAATCTGATTTGATTTGATCAGATACCCCTTTTGATTAGGATTTGATACCCCTCCTCATCTGGATTTTATACCCTCTTCATCGGGATTTGATACCTCTAGTTATCAGGATTTGATACCCCTCCACATCAGGATTTTATACCCTCTTCATCAGGATTCAAGACCCCAAGTTATCAGGATTTGATTCCCCTAGTCATCAGGATTTGATACCCCTCCTTATCAGGATCTGACAAACTATCCATATAGGTAAACCCAGAGCAAAACTGATTGTCCAATCAAAATGAAAGATTTATGTTTCAGTTAGATGTCAAGTTTCGTAAAAATTTGTCTTTATTGCCATATTGGCCGCTCTGACAGTGCTAATTGTGATCCATTTGGAAAGATTGTCAATCATTTAGAAAGGTTATGAATTGGAGTAAATGATCAGGGCCCCTATTCTCGAAGGTGTCCCAGCTAAGACAGATCCTAAGTAGTTAAGACAGGAGTTAGGACATCCTACCGTTAGGATAAGCCCCATTCTCGAAACGATCCTATCCCTGTCCTAACTTGTGCTGCCTATCCTAGCGAGGATAGTGAGCTCTTCAGTAGGTGAGATAGAAAAACCTTCATTAAGTTGAGGATTCCCCTAAATATTACCCATGATTCGTTCCGTAGATCTAGAAGAAATTTCTTCAATATTTTTTAGGATATCTTAGAGCTAGGATCCTTTCAAGAATAGGGGCCCAGATGCATGACTCATACTACACCTGATAATGTAACAAACTTGAAACTGACCATCATTGTAAACTTAATGATCACCCACCATTGTAAACATAATGATCAAGCCCTATTGCCATGTGGACATCTGGGACATGAAACTATTTTAATGTCAGGACTGAACCAAAGGTTCAAAGATTGACAAACATAAAACAGCCTACCAACAGCAAGCACTTGTTTTCCATCTGACCACCTATGTTGCATGTTTCAGTAGGGCTCAATATCGATACCGATTACTAAATGTGGACAGATATCTTGATAAAATGCCAAAACAATCTGAAAGAAATCAACATATTTCACATCAGCTGTGAAACAGCCCATGTATATAGACCTAACTGTGTATTATGTGAGTAAATTCAAACTTCTTCATTTCAGAAGTTTGTTCTATTCTTATCCTTGCCTCAATTTTCACATCAATAATTATTACCGGAATATAAAATTCCCATCAATGATATTTCCGATCATAAATCTCTTTAGCCAACCCTATGTTTCCCTACTTCATACTTCCTGGGTCGCTGCTCCGGAAGTAAAACAAATAATTCAGTCTTTCAGGCTCATTAATTCATACATGCAAATGTAGTTCTGATATCTAGTTCTGTATTGCTTTGTTATATTTCTCTATCATTACTTTCATAGTATTCCAGTCATATCATGGCATGTCAGCTTGCTGTGAAGTGATGCAGGTAAGAATTATAATCAGCACACATCTGGATTAAAACCCTGATCATAGGATTAACCTAGGACCGCTGTGCCACCAATGTCCCCTTAATTCATTATGAGGGGCGTGCAGTTGTAACACAATATGTAGCACAAAACTTCTTCAAACAGAAATCCCTGGTCAAGCATGATTGAAACATAGGTCACATATGTGCCGATGTTTGATTGTTTTGGATAGTGAAGACTGGGTGTTCACAGTTCTGGTTTTGTTTAACACAGGTCTGGTTTAGTTTAACACAGGTCTGGTTTACCAGAAGCTAACAGCCGGTGCATTGAATGTCATGAATTAATCGGTTTACAAGTTTTGAGATGGATGAATTGTCATTCTTGTTTATGAAGGAACAACTGGACATGTAATGTTGTTGAGGAGATGTTTGTTTTGTATCACATCACACAGGAAGTGCAGGTCTGAGAACTGAAATAAGTACCAACAGGAATCACAGACAATTTGCAAGACAACTGCAAATCAGAAAAAATTGCAAACATCTGCAAATCACAGAAAAATGAGCATGACAACTGCAAATAAATGTTCATTTGCAGTTTTTACTTCCACATTTTCTTGTCAAAATCACGAGAAGGAGCATGAAATTTCAAAAGTTTTGCTCACTGGTTGAAAACAACTCAAATATTTTACTGGCTGTTGTCTTGGAAACCAGTATACTTGTCCAACCCTGGGCATCCCTGAATGTAGCAAATTGTCCTCTTGCAAAGCATTCAGTTCTCTTGTGAAGCATTCAGTTCTCCTGCGATGCATTCAGTCCTCTTGTGAAGCATTCAGTCCTATTGTGAAGCATTCAGTCCTCTAACAATGCATTCAGTTTTCTTTATGAAGCATTCAGTCCTCTTGTGAAGCATTCAGTTTCCTTGCAATGCATTCAGTTTTCTTGTGAAGCATTCAGTCCTCTTGTGAAGCATTCAGTTCTCCTGTGATGCATTCAGTCCTATTGCGAAGCATTCAGTTTTCTTGTGAAGCATTCAGTCCTCTTGTGAAGCATTCAATTCTCTTGTGAAGCATTCAGTTTCCTTGCAATGCATTCCGTTTTCTTGTGAAGCATTCAGTTCTCTTGTGAAGCATTCAGTTCTCCTGTGACACATTCAGTCCGCGTGATGCATTCAGTCCTATTGTGAAGCATTCAGTTCTCCCGTGAAGCATTCAGCACTGATTATGATGAAAATGGCAAACAACACAAAAACATTCGATCACATAAATCACATGAGATCCATCCACGAAAGTAAAGAATTCCTAGACTTGCATGTCTTCGCTAAAATATCACAGGTAAACGTTGCTATGGCAACCACAGAATCTGTCACCTTGCATGAGGTACAGTCAAAGAGTGTGATCTGTCTCTCCGTGGTTCCCCTTGCACCATGGAGTCCACAAACTGTTCCAGCAACTTGATTAGCACTTTCTTCTTAAATCTTGCAGCTTCATGTATCACGTCCCTGACTACCGAGCACCGAGTATCCAAACCTCCCTGCACTGTGTTCAGCAGAGAAAATATACCATCGTAATCTGAAACACAATACAAAATGCCTAAATGAATACTAAGATCATCAAGACTTAGGCTTGTCATCGATGCTGCACGTTAAAAAATGGAGCTATTTGTCCATGAAAACACACATCTTTGTAAAGGGATTTGTAAGGGAGTGGTAGGGTAGCCTAGTGGTTAAAGCATTCACTTGTCACACCAGACACCCTGGTTTGATTCCCCACATGGGTGCAATGTGTGAAGTTCTAGTGTCCACTGCCATTATGTTGCTGGCATATTGCTAAGACCAGCATAAAAACTCACTCACTTTTTAAACGAGGGAATGAATAATTTGGAAATGTGCACTGAACAACCATCACAGTTTCTGTACTGTCTACCAAATACCAGATCAAAAGACCTTTTCATAAAACAACAAAAGGCTGATATTGGTGGGATGAGGTATTATCATGGTCATAAAGTTGTGTTCTGTTTTTAATGCAGCATTCAACAACATGACAGCGGCAACGTAAATGATTTTGGGTTTGGATCAGATAATCCAGTGATGTATATTCTGAGCAACCATCATACACAACCAAGTCACAATCATTGGATCCTGCAATACCCAGGGGATGCAACTCTGCACAGTCAGTCCCAGGACCATTAAGGTCACCTGTGGCCAATGATCAATATCGTTTCAAAATATATAGAGGATATTATACGAGTGTCCATGTTATACTACGTTTACAACACAAGTGCCTAAATGTTGGTATTTCCTGAGCAAGAGCGATGGATATACGATATTTAGGCACGAGTGTTGTAAACATAGTATGATATGGGCACAAACATAATGTTCTTTTTAATACCGAAGAGGAAATGGAGGAAAATAAACCCAAATATACTTTCAATCATGGGCTGGCTATGCACCGTCACTGTATGTAGAATACATCATCATAGAGGAAATGTAACGTCATACCATTGTTCATGACAAAGTGATATTTTGCCCTAGGGCATTGTATATATGAACCCCGATCATATATATGAACCCCGATATTTTCGCCCTCATAGGTAATAAAACCTTTGTACTTGAATCTTTTACCTATATGTACTCAGACAGCAGTAAGGATATTAAAGGACACATTAATGTCAAATACAAATGATGATGTCATATACAATAGATGACATCATAGACAATGGATGACATCACAAACAGTGGATGATGTCAGACAGTGGACAATACAATGAATGCCACATGCTTTGAGTAACAGTAACAAGCACTAGAACTGATTTTAACAAATCTCTAAAACCTTAAACAGCAAAGAAAGAACTATCACTTCACAGCAGGACTGGACCAAGAATCTAACATGCACATGTGATTACAGAAATGTTCCAAACTTACTTTTCCCTGGTCGTTTGACCTCCTTCACCAAGGACATTCGTAGCTTGGAGTTATGGCTGCACACAGCGGCCTCTCGCCGAGAATTTCCAATCTTGTTTCCATGGTCAATATTGTTTGTCAGTCTAGCGTCCACATTGTTTGAATGATTGTGGTTCTCGTTCACATGATTGTTTGTTTTTTCAGGACTTGTGACTTTTTCTGGAGAACTGTCATCACTGTCTAGCACTATCTGTAGGGGGCCGTCCTCTGCACATAAAATAACCACATCGATATTCAAACCAACAAAGCTGTTTCAGCAATCACACCAGTTATGGTACTATGTATGCACTCTAGTCTTCAAAACCCTGTGTTCACAATACCAACCTTTAAACCTAAAAATCTTAACCATAGGTTTGTTGTTGTTTTTTGTTGCTGTTGACATTACACTTAATGCTATAACTTTATCTTATGTATTGATGTGCATAAGGTTTCAATCACATGAAATGGCAACATTTTAGAGTTACTTCCCTTGAATGATTGTGTTTTATACCCATCCTGGAAATTGCATGGAATGAGACTACTAAATTGTTTCATCAAACTTTACAAACTAAAAACATTTTTATCTAATAATTAATACTTAATCATGATAATACATATGAAAAAAAAGAGAACACCTTAAAAGAATTCAAATCAAAAGAAATTTTTTTTGTGCAACTGATTACAATGTTCATGAGGAGCTCCAGGAAATGAAACTAGCACTGTACTTAGAGACCTCTAAATGTTGCCGAGTAACAGAGACACACAAATGCTTAAATGGCGGAACAGTTGGTCTACAGTTTAAACAAAGTATACAACAGAACTCTTCCACATATATCTATGAAAGAAGGGCACATATCCATAACACAGAGTAACATTCCATCTATAGGCGGCTGTCTGTAAATAATTGAGTCTGGACCAGACAATCCTGCAATCAGAATCATGGGTATCGACCTACATAATTGGGATATGATAACATGTGTCAATCAAGTCAGCGAGCCTGACCACCCGACGACAAGCATGGGTTACTGAAGACAAATTCTAACCCGGATCTTCATGGGTCTGTATTTTTTAGTTACAAGTGATAGGAGGAACTGGATATGACAGTATCCATGGCAACGGCAACAGCAACATCAATGCACATATTTATGAAATACATGTCCTGAAACATTGTGAAAGTTCTACATTATTACCCCAGTTCATGGATCAGAGTGCTATGGATTCTCATGCTGCTTATGAGGCACCGGAATGTTAACCGTTTTAGCGCCATATCATTCTACCGGGTCCCATTGCCCACTGGGCAGATAGAGGCATGTTTCAAACACAGTCAATTCCATATGTAGACTCCCCATGCACACTGTGGGGCCGGACCCAAGTTCTAGATACTGAGGAGTCAAGCTGCCAGTCATCCATCCAACTACTCTCAACAGCAAACGTTGCTTTACTGCACCTGATTTGCAACTTTATTTCTGTGTATAAAGTGAAATACTGACGATTCCACTCCAAAATTACTCCAACACTTACCCAGGACATGCTCCTGTGTATCCTCACAGTCCATCTCCTCTTCTTTCGGACTCTCCGGGACTGGTGATGGGGGTGGTGTAATGAGTTGCCGGACCGACAGTTCCCGTGGCAATGGGCCTGCCTTTCTCTTCTTGGGCCCGGGTGACGGAGGTGGACTCTCTGATGACCGCTTGTTTCGTGTCTGTGTTCCGAACATAGCTTCTTCTGCTTCATCCACCATGAAAGTGTTCTGGTTCTGAAAGAACAAATGAAAAGGTTTTACTGGCTTGTTTTCAAGGTTGAATTCAGCAATATTCCAGGTATATAATGGCAGTCTGTCACCGACAATCCTTTTACTGACATTAGCATTGCTCTACATAACATACAGTATAATTCGTCTATAACAAACACGCTTTTTTTTTTAACAAACAGATTAACAAATCTCAAAATACATAATACATAAAAGTTATTTCCAGCAGTTTAAACTCACTGATTTATTGACTTTAAATGGATTTCCAAACATGTGTAATCTGACTGGCGAACTCTCCAACTCCCGAAGGGCGGGAGGCTGTTTCTTGAGATATTCTTGATAGTTTCCCATCTGGCCCACTGGCACACTGTGCAGATTGTCTGAAGCAGAAAGGACAGGCTATTAGCAATACTAATGATTTCATCCAGGAAAAGCAGTCTTGTAAGTTGCTTTATCACTTCAAGGCTGGACTACTGCAATTMAGTTTTCTTTGGTCTCCCTCTTGACGAGATCACTCGTCTCAAGTTAGTACAGCACGGTGCAGCGCGTCTTGTGGTGAAGAGACGGAAGTACAATCACGTGACTCCCACGCTGCAGCATCTACATTGGCTGCCTATCACGCTCCGGTGCAAATACAAGATTGCAACACTTGTGTTTCGCCATTGTGATGGTTCACTACCGCCATACCTGTCGAGGGAGCTCTCTACTTACAGAGCTCTCCAAATGAACTCCGCAATTCCCCTTCTCAAAGTTCATTCAAGATCGGTTTAAAAACATTATTATTTAAACAAGCTTTCCTTAATGTGTACTTTTCAGTCCCATTTTTGTCAGAGGAATGCGCAAAGAGCCCTTTCGGAGATTAGCGCTATATAAATGCTAT
>VKKT01003314.1:36687-66722 GCA_008038995.1 Haliotis laevigata | reverse complement strand
ACAGTTCTTGAGTTATGCTCCGGAAACGAAGCCCACCCTCCCTTTTGGGATTAAGTCTGAATTGTTTCCATGGAATCCGGGAAAAATAGAAATGCCCAAAATCTGCAAATAGCAAAAGGCACCACTTAAGGTTCTGTTTGATATATCTACCAAGTCTTGTTGAAAAATATTGAACGGTTATGCCGGTGGGATAAAAATCAACAAGAAAATTGTCCTGTATAGTGGAAACATTATCAGGGCAAGTGATTTTACATGTGCCACTGTACCACAATACACAAGCAATTTTAAAGTTATTTCCACCCCTGACTGTTTCTTTCTTTGGTCTACTGACAACCCACAGAGAATCATTAAACCTTGCATAGAAACCTAAAGTAGATGCATGTTGTTAAAATTTGCATGGTTTTAAATATGCACTGCTAATTCACATTCTAGTGTCACTTAAAATTATATTCCATGTGTAGTGTTTTACAAAATTTATGACACACTGTTATATGATTCCTGACTCTTAAACCTCTTGATGATCTCCACATCCTCTTTACAAACAGGTGTAATCTTACATCACTGGATTAATGGTTGACATCTCTCTGGGAGCCTGTTTAACAACCTGGGACCATTACAATTAAGGTCTTTGAGTGCCTTGGACTCACAATGTAGATGACACAGGTCAATTTCTGAACTTGTCTGAATGGCTGAGGACAGGAGTGATATTTTCTTATTCTCTGTATGACCACACACATTTGGAATTTGTTGGATGAAGTCTAATTTCATTGTTTGCTATAATCTTAGCTTGAGCTGCATTGTGTATATATATTCATTCTAAGCTTTTGGCAAATTTTATGCTACACATTCAATTAAATTATTTGGTCAATATGACTTTAAAATTGAACAATTTGACACACCATAAAATTATTATTAGGTGTATATAGCAATAATTTACTTTTGAAATATTTACAATGTGACATGTCTGTGATATGATGCCATGTATGTGACAGCAGCAGAATTCTTGATGCAATTTTAATTCATTGTTTTAAATCTTTCCGTCACTTTCATATCATATTGCCTTCATAGTGACACGGGTTATTTGAATATGCTAATTAGACCTTGTTGCTTAGCATACCCACAATGCATCGCGTCAGAGGAGCAGGAAAATGGCGGGTGTACAGCTGGAGAATTTACCTCTGCAGTTTGTGCCTGCATTTAGCTTCTCATGGGGAATGGGGTAAACGAAACGTGGCTTTGTCCACTGGCCCAATGCAGATGTAATCGACCATAACAATTTCAAAGGGAATGTACTGCCTGACACTTGGATTTTACCTTAACATTAGCAGGAGGATCTTCAAATGTCAGTAGCATGTATCGGTCCCATCGGCTATTCGGATCGCGGGATCTTATCTGAATAAAGAGAAAGAAAACATTGATTTAGCGAGGCTGTCACCACATAAGGTCATTCCTTAAAACATCCGATTACCGCGATTTAAGCTGATTTAGTCAGCTTTACCTTCATAAATGTCTCAACTGCTGCTTTAGCGACATCGATAAGGGCTGTTCCCATGTACGTGCGTTGATTCATCGACGCACTAGTGTCAAGTAGAAATAATATGATCGTCATATTTGTTTGATATCGGGGAATGAGGCCTATATCTTCACCAGCCGCATGAAACGGCGGATTTTGTCGGAACCCCCAACAATCCCCCTTCCCTCGAACAATGGCGCACCTCGACTAGCTGCTTTCGACAGCTCGAGCACGCCACGAACACTAACCACGTGACTAGAACGCCATTATATTTTGATTGGTTGATTATTTTGTATATTGGGGTCAATTCGTAAGACTAAAATTCGCCGGTAGAAGAAGCTGCTCTTGTACGTGCAGTAACCACGTATGTAACAGTTTTTCTCTTTAGTATCAGTTTCTTATATTTATTTATGAACGCATGGTATGTCTTGGATGCTGTTAATCTGCCGGTCCTGCATAATTTCCCGTCAAACCATTGCTTTGGAAAACGGGTCAAAGAAGCCTCCCTCGCGTCGGTACCCCCGCGTTTAGTGAGATTGTTGCATGCGAAATGCTGTTCGGAAGCATTTGAGGGTTGATTCGTAAGAACATATCCACAAAGGTACAAACAACAGAACTTATACGTCTTACAGAAGACTTATGTGCCTATTTAAGGTAGCTTTTTACCAGTAAGGCCCGGATGTCCTCGTATTAAGGTCAATAGTGGCTATTTATAGCGACAGGTGCTCCCTTGTGTTGACAAAACAAGCGATTTAATTTGCAAAGTATCTCCATTATTTTTTTTTTTTTTGAGTCGAATCAAGCAATGTCATTTCTGTTGAAGACGAGGTGTTTATGCCATAAGATGATGTTTAGCAATTCGACCTCATCCTTTGAATATATCCTTCTACAAAGGAGTTGACTTTGTGATATCGTGTGTATTTGTAAACTCAAACCATATGGGTTAGTGTATTATATTCATACAGATGATGTTCAGTGCTCAAGACGGACACTTGCATGAAATTTAAGTAAAATAGAAATACTCTGTTTGAAATGTTCTTGAAGTAAAACAACTTCTTACATGTTTCATAAGTTTAATTCTTATTTCAACCCAATAATACACCAAACCTATACAGCATACATGTACAACTATCACAAAGAATTAAATATTAGTATATGATTAAGTTTTTAAATATTTACAGTTTGCTGATATTTGGATATGTCTCTATTAAAAATAAAATTATTTGAACTGTGAGGCTATACTAGAAAGAAAATGTAACTGTCTTTCAGAATGAAATAACAACACTGATGATAAGGCATAAGGATGATGGTCCGGCTATAAACTAGTACTTGACCTTGTGATATCTACACCAGTGTCCAACATTGTATGTCACTATGGAAATAACAGGCTTAAACTACATTGTAATACTTGCTGTAGTATCGTCATGTGACATGTCTTCAACATGTCCCAATGGATGTTTGTGTGACGAGGGACAGGAGGACCACCTAATGCATGTTACCTGTGAAGGTAGAGACAGTATTCCTCAGATGAAGAATGTTCAGTCCATCAACATGAGTGCAAACAGCATGTCGGTGATACATGGAAAATCTGTGGAAAAAATGTCAACTCTAAAAATGCTTGATTTGAGTTTCAACAACATAAATATGATTGAAATTGGTGCATTAGGATCTGGTGGTGTTCCAAACCTTGTGATGCTAAATCTTTCTCATAATCATTTGACTTCTGTACCAAAAAACTTGACATCAAGCCTGCAGTATGTCAGACTGAGTTCAAATGACATTGAAATTGTTCATTTGAGTGATATGTGTCATTTGAAAAGTGCCATTCATGTTTATCTGGAGCATAATAAACTAAGGGAGATAATCCCAGTTGGACAAGAGGATGAAAACTGTGGTGATGGCTTGGAGAAACTTGAAATCCTGTCATTTCGTGACAATTTTATCGAAAAAATAGACAAGACAATGTGGAAATGTGTCAGTGGTGTGACATATTTGTCTTTCGCTAACAACAGAATACAAACACTTAAACAAGATGTATTCAAAGGATTAAGAGGCCTGAAGTATCTTGATTTGACTGGCAATAGAATAAAAACTATTCACTCTAAGACTTTTAAACATTTGTGGGATTTGAAATTTTTATCACTATCTCGGAATTACATTGAAGATATTCCTGATGAACTCCCCATGACAGAATGGTTTGATATCTCCCACAATAGAATCACAGAAGTGCCTGAAAAAAAGAAAGGATCACTCTATCCACAAGAAGTATTTCTGTTTGGGCAAAACCCTTTGAATTGTGGATGTGAAATGCTTTGGTTAAAGGAATTATTCGACACAAGAGAATACCAACTGAAATTTCTTGATGTAGAAACTAACAAGTTTATCCCAGCTTGCTCAACTCCCAGTCATCTCCATGGAGACACGTGGGATGTGCTGGCCAATGAAGCTTTTGGTTGTAATGAGCCTCATTCTGGAACAGCCAATGAAGATGAAGATGACAACTTGTTGTGGAGACTGAAAGATCTTTCAGTCAGAGTTACAGAGATAGGGGATACTTACTTGAAGGTTGAATGGGATTCAGTGAATATTGGAGTGCCGACGAAGGAGAAACATGTCGTTGTGTTTAATATTCATAAGTTTGGTAGAAAGAAACATCGTACGTCTATTTCCGTACATCCCCAGGTGGGGAGGTATGTTTTGAAAGCTTTAAGTCCTGCCACTGGGTATGTTATCTGTGTGACAGTTGTGTCTGAGAAACTGCATGAACCAAGGAATTCGTACAGTTCTGATAACTGCCTGGAAATTGTGACAAGGGAGATAACTGTGACTGAGGCGTCTTGGGTGTGGGATATGCTTATGAATCCAACATTTTACCTTTCTGTCATAACTTTGTCAGTGTTGGTCCTATATTTTAATGTCTGGTGAAATGAAAGGGCAAATAAAGTTTCATGTTTTTTGTTGGGATGAGGAGTCTATGGTTTTAAAATTACGCCCAACTTTGTCCAAAATGCGGGTGTTATGGTTTCAAAGTAACTTTGCCTGTATTTCAATGTGTGATGGAAGTAAAGGCAATATAATGTTTCTTGGTCGGCGAAAGAGTCTATAGTTTTTAAGTTAACTCCGAACTTTATATGGTGTCCAAAATGCTGAATATACATTTTCAAAGTAACTTTGACAGTTTTTTTTCTTATATTTGATGTGTGACAACAGTAAAGCCAAAACTAAAATGTTGCTTCTTCTCGGTGTAAAATTAAATCCATTTGTTTAAAGTGTGGTGTATAGAGTGGTGATAATAAATGTCTTTCTTCACGTCATGAATAGATTATGTATGTAATTACTCTTTATTTTCCGACAAATGTATTTGATGAAGGAATGAGTTTGTCATCTGTGACATCTGATTACTTAACATGTCTCAATTTTCAACTGGTATATCATGTAATGGGGACGGCTTGATTTGGCAACAGGGATCTATGTAGAGAGTCTGTGAGTAACCATACTTCACACCACAGGAAGGGGACACCAGGATCGGGTTCACTGATGGAAAATTGAACCTTGCACAACTGAATCGGAACCACTTGATCCATGTGGTAACCTTGGATTTTAGTATTTTCATATCAACTGCAACAATATGTATATAGCCATTGATAAGAGTTCTCTTGATGTTTGGAGCACGGGTCTGGCCTACTCAGTGAAGCTTTGTAAAACTTTGGGGTAGCCAAATGGTTAAAGCGTCTGCTCGTCATGCTGAAGACCTTGGTTTGATTCCCCACATGGGTACAATATGTGAAACCCATTTCTGGTGTCCCCTGCTGTGATATTGCTGGAATATTGCTCAAAGCGGTGTAAATCCATACTTGCACTTGTAAAACTTTGAAAACAGTTCAAACGGGTACTCCACTGGTCCTGTGGCTGTTATTTTTGTTTGAAGCTGATAAAAGTCTTATGATTACCCATGAATTCCTGCACATTTATTAGCCCAGTTGGGTTTGGTGCTTATTGGGTTTACAGAAGTTGTTCATTAATAGTTGCAACTATCTGTGTCCATTGAGTGTGAATGGTTCGTCTTGTGATATTATGGACTTTCATTATGGATAACTCTTCCATTGTCATTTTGTTTATGGAATGCTTGTTGCTTTGTTATGAATGGAAACTCTGAAGAAATAATAAAATTAATTTTTGGCTGTTATGAATTTGGATTGTCGTTTCTTTTCTGTACTTTAACATGTTGCTTGATTTTTCCTGAGTCTGGCGTTAAACAAGAACCAAACCAAACTAAAACTTTCAATTTTAGTATGTGTCTGCATGAAGGCTGATGTACAATTTGAAACTTGTTTGTTACTCTGTCATTTTAATCAGGGCCCTTCCAAATCTTGCCTTTTTAGGAATGTAATTGATTAGATTTCTGTCAATATACTGACGCAAAAGTATGATGATATATTAATGTATGTAATGATTATGACCAATATTAGTCATTCTGTATGTCATTTTTATTTTAGATATCAAGATTTGCAATTATTCAAGTTAATGCTTATCATGATAATGAACTAGGCTGATCCAGTATATTTTAAAATTGAATTTTCTGCCTTCCCTGGGTCCTTAACAGTGGTTGTCTAATCAAATGTATATATTTCCATGGCAACGAATTATTAGTATCTCTATCAAAAGTTCATCAATGCTATGAGATATGGTGACATACATCTATTAATGCGAGAGCTATGTTAAGGATCCCACAATATTCAGTTTAGCCTGAAACACTACAGTCTCAATATAATTGGGACATATGTATTGCAAACATTTTGTTATTGTATTTTATGAGGCCACACCCTTTTTAAAGCCTGCTTCACTAATCTGTAGTGTTGGGAATCGGAAACCAAATCCATTATCGATTATCGGAGGACTTATGGTGAACGATTATCGATTGTAATCAAAATATATACATTATTTTTCAATGTAAAAATGTATTCAAAGACCGGTTACAGTAATGTTTACCGTAGTGATGAATATGAAACTATGACTACAAGGCACATAGCTTTAAGCTGTTGAGCACGTTTTTTCGTGAATAATCGTTAAATTTTATGGTTAGTTTACTTCGTTCAAGTGTCTTATACTAAAACAACAAAATCCTGATTAATTGAAAATATGTTTTTTACAATCGATAATTATTTTTTATCCTTCTTTCGATCGATTTTCGATTATTTTTATTATCAGAACATCACTACTAATCTGCTGTCTCCAAAAATGTGAAATATGAAAATTATTTTAAAATGTATTATACACTATTTCGGGGTATTATGTATGACTAATGATTGAATGTTCCAGAATACTATTTTCAACAACAAACACTTCTGAAAACATCCTCGCTGTGATATTATATTCACTCACTCACTCACTCATGAAAACAGTCTGTCTTTCTGGTCTTTAAACAGGAGTACTACTCAAGTCTAGAAAGAGTTAGCAAGTCTATATTGCTATAGCTGCCGATATTATTATTGGTTCTGTGCTCCATTTGGATTTATTTTGTATATTTTATTTTTAGAATATAATAATATTATTTCTGACACTAAATGTCAAGTTAACTGTAACATTATGGACTTTGAAAACAATCTTTAATGCATTTCAGTTATTTGGGAGACAGTAAGATCCCTTAGATATATTCATCTCAAACCATGTTTGAAAGGCTCACATTTTCTGTACATGCAGTAGGTAGGCTCTGTGTACCAGGTTTAAAAAAATGAGATTTCCATAACAACCTGCTTGTTCATGAGATCTGCATTCAAATGAATGTGACATACATTTTTGCTTTGTGGCTCTATTGTATTGATTGAGGGGGTGTCATCAGAGGGGGTGTCGTCAGAGGTAGCCCAGTTGACTCAAGGTGTAACAAGTGGTTGTGTAGACTTGAATTTCTTAGGCATACGAAAGAAGTTCTAGGTCCTAATTCACAGAGTGTTAGAGATATTATGACCTATCAGAACTCTATACTATATCAATGGCTTACAAACAACATAGTGCTACGAATACTTTATGGATAGGATCCCCGGTTTGTCCAAGGTATAAGGTCTATTAAGACTGTTGCTCCATGCACATGCTTGCTGGTTTCACAAATTTGGTCCAGGTATAATCAGGGCTTCAGATAACTTTGGGGGTGTGGGTGTGGGTGTACTTACACCTCATGTTTTAAGTGGAGGTGTACTGAAAATTTTGAAGGAGTACGGACATATTTTTTTGTGAGCAAGTTAGTGATATGGTTTGTTATTTATAATATTAAACAACTTTTCAGCTGCTAAACTTCATATATGTTAGACGTACAAAGGTATTTATGTGCGTACATGATACGCTTATAATCTTATATTACGTCATACTTCATTGATTTTTAGGCGTACATTACGCCTGTACGCCCCTTATCTGTAGCGCTGTATATTTTCATCACTACAGGGCTTTAACTTGAGAGCTGATGTGCCACGATAAAACTAAAATGCTGTACAAAGCTGTTGAAACCACACTAAAGTTCCAATCCAGTTGCACAGGGACGGTGGGGTAGCTTAGTGGTTAATGCGTTGCCTTGGCACATCGAAGACCCGCGTTTGATTCCCCTCATGGGTACAGTGTGTGAAGCCCATTTCTGGTGTGCCCTGCTGTGGTATTGCTGGAGTATTGCTAAAAGCGGCGTAAAACCATACTCACTCACTCACTCACTCAATCATTCCAGCTGTACATACTGACCTGGAAAGGAATCCACTAAACAGGGTTTTTTATTGATCTGGTCTTCATGTATTCACACCATGTGTAGTCTTGTGCAAGAGAAATATTCTTCAGTTGTCCTAATATAACATGAGTCCTACCTCCCAGCATGGTATTACAGTGGTTACAATAAACCTGGTCTTGTGTTAATAACAGGAAGGTGAGTTGGTGTTTGGGTAGTCTGTCTCACAGTCCCTGAACCACATTTTTTTCCTTGCAGCCTACCCCTCCCTGCAATGCTAAAGCCCAAATGAAGCAAGTCTAGATTACTTCAGGTTCAATGGGTTTATTTGCTTCTATCAAAATNGAAGCTGATAAAAGTCTTATGATTACCCATGAATTCCTGCACATTTATTAGCCCAGTTGGGTTTGGTGCTTATTGGGTTTACAGAAGTTGTTCATTAATAGTTGCAACTATCTGTGTCCATTGAGTGTGAATGGTTCGTCTTGTGATATTATGGACTTTCATTATGGATAACTCTTCCATTGTCATTTTGTTTATGGAATGCTTGTTGCTTTGTTATGAATGGAAACTCTGAAGAAATAATAAAATTAATTTTTGGCTGTTATGAATTTGGATTGTCGTTTCTTTTCTGTACTTTAACATGTTGCTTGATTTTTCCTGAGTCTGGCGTTAAACAAGAACCAAACCAAACTAAAACTTTCAATTTTAGTATGTGTCTGCATGAAGGCTGATGTACAATTTGAAACTTGTTTGTTACTCTGTCATTTTAATCAGGGCCCTTCCAAATCTTGCCTTTTTAGGAATGTAATTGATTAGATTTCTGTCAATATACTGACGCAAAAGTATGATGATATATTAATGTATGTAATGATTATGACCAATATTAGTCATTCTGTATGTCATTTTTATTTTAGATATCAAGATTTGCAATTATTCAAGTTAATGCTTATCATGATAATGAACTAGGCTGATCCAGTATATTTTAAAATTGAATTTTCTGCCTTCCCTGGGTCCTTAACAGTGGTTGTCTAATCAAATGTATATATTTCCATGGCAACGAATTATTAGTATCTCTATCAAAAGTTCATCAATGCTATGAGATATGGTGACATACATCTATTAATGCGAGAGCTATGTTAAGGATCCCACAATATTCAGTTTAGCCTGAAACACTACAGTCTCAATATAATTGGGACATATGTATTGCAAACATTTTGTTATTGTATTTTATGAGGCCACACCCTTTTTAAAGCCTGCTTCACTAATCTGTAGTGTTGGGAATCGGAAACCAAATCCATTATCGATTATCGGAGGACTTATGGTGAACGATTATCGATTGTAATCAAAATATATACATTATTTTTCAATGTAAAAATGTATTCAAAGACCGGTTACAGTAATGTTTACCGTAGTGATGAATATGAAACTATGACTACAAGGCACATAGCTTTAAGCTGTTGAGCACGTTTTTTCGTGAATAATCGTTAAATTTTATGGTTAGTTTACTTCGTTCAAGTGTCTTATACTAAAACAACAAAATCCTGATTAATTGAAAATATGTTTTTTACAATCGATAATTATTTTTTATCCTTCTTTCGATCGATTTTCGATTATTTTTATTATCAGAACATCACTACTAATCTGCTGTCTCCAAAAATGTGAAATATGAAAATTATTTTAAAATGTATTATACACTATTTCGGGGTATTATGTATGACTAATGATTGAATGTTCCAGAATACTATTTTCAACAACAAACACTTCTGAAAACATCCTCGCTGTGATATTATATTCACTCACTCACTCACTCATGAAAACAGTCTGTCTTTCTGGTCTTTAAACAGGAGTACTACTCAAGTCTAGAAAGAGTTAGCAAGTCTATATTGCTATAGCTGCCGATATTATTATTGGTTCTGTGCTCCATTTGGATTTATTTTGTATATTTTATTTTTAGAATATAATAATATTATTTCTGACACTAAATGTCAAGTTAACTGTAACATTATGGACTTTGAAAACAATCTTTAATGCATTTCAGTTATTTGGGAGACAGTAAGATCCCTTAGATATATTCATCTCAAACCATGTTTGAAAGGCTCACATTTTCTGTACATGCAGTAGGTAGGCTCTGTGTACCAGGTTTAAAAAAATGAGATTTCCATAACAACCTGCTTGTTCATGAGATCTGCATTCAAATGAATGTGACATACATTTTTGCTTTGTGGCTCTATTGTATTGATTGAGGGGGTGTCATCAGAGGGGGTGTCGTCAGAGGTAGCCCAGTTGACTCAAGGTGTAACAAGTGGTTGTGTAGACTTGAATTTCTTAGGCATACGAAAGAAGTTCTAGGTCCTAATTCACAGAGTGTTAGAGATATTATGACCTATCAGAACTCTATACTATATCAATGGCTTACAAACAACATAGTGCTACGAATACTTTATGGATAGGATCCCCGGTTTGTCCAAGGTATAAGGTCTATTAAGACTGTTGCTCCATGCACATGCTTGCTGGTTTCACAAATTTGGTCCAGGTATAATCAGGGCTTCAGATAACTTTGGGGGTGTGGGTGTGGGTGTACTTACACCTCATGTTTTAAGTGGAGGTGTACTGAAAATTTTGAAGGAGTACGGACATATTTTTTTGTGAGCAAGTTAGTGATATGGTTTGTTATTTATAATATTAAACAACTTTTCAGCTGCTAAACTTCATATATGTTAGACGTACAAAGGTATTTATGTGCGTACATGATACGCTTATAATCTTATATTACGTCATACTTCATTGATTTTTAGGCGTACATTACGCCTGTACGCCCCTTATCTGTAGCGCTGTATATTTTCATCACTACAGGGCTTTAACTTGAGAGCTGATGTGCCACGATAAAACTAAAATGCTGTACAAAGCTGTTGAAACCACACTAAAGTTCCAATCCAGTTGCACAGGGACGGTGGGGTAGCTTAGTGGTTAATGCGTTGCCTTGGCACATCGAAGACCCGCGTTTGATTCCCCTCATGGGTACAGTGTGTGAAGCCCATTTCTGGTGTGCCCTGCTGTGGTATTGCTGGAGTATTGCTAAAAGCGGCGTAAAACCATACTCACTCACTCACTCACTCAATCATTCCAGCTGTACATACTGACCTGGAAAGGAATCCACTAAACAGGGTTTTTTATTGATCTGGTCTTCATGTATTCACACCATGTGTAGTCTTGTGCAAGAGAAATATTCTTCAGTTGTCCTAATATAACATGAGTCCTACCTCCCAGCATGGTATTACAGTGGTTACAATAAACCTGGTCTTGTGTTAATAACAGGAAGGTGAGTTGGTGTTTGGGTAGTCTGTCTCACAGTCCCTGAACCACATTTTTTTCCTTGCAGCCTACCCCTCCCTGCAATGCTAAAGCCCAAATGAAGCAAGTCTAGATTACTTCAGGTTCAATGGGTTTATTTGCTTCTATCAAAATTATATATATTCAGAGACATTAGTCTAGTGTTTGGGGTGTCATATTTTGCTCACCCCCTACCTTCACCTTTTATGTAAATAGCATTTTTGAATATAAAAAATGATCGGTTGTGACCCCCTCTCCCCCAATGCTGTACCACCTTTTGTTCTTGGTCACAATACCTTACATCCATGGGTACGATGTGTGACGCCCATTTCCGGTGTCATCCGCCGTCATATTGCTGGTATATTGCTAAAAGCGGCGTAAAACTAAATTCAGTCAATCAATACTTTACATCCACGCATCTTAGCACCCCCTCTCCCCTTTGTCTCACCAGTGTATATATTTACAAAGCACTATGTTTAGCCTCCGCCTTTGTCCCTAACTTGATACAACTTGACACTTGACGTACAGTGAGTACTTCCTGCTGTTGTGTGTCCGTGTGCTGATAATAGTAACGCCTTGTTCTGTGTATCACTTGTGTTGTGTTCAGCCTGTCATTAGGTGTGGGATACTTGGTGCTGAGGAATTAACATTTCGCTTCTTTATGTAAAATATTTTGTGAATTGTGTGATATATGTTTGTTTGTTGTTTAACGCTGCACACAGCAATATTCCAGCTATATGGCAGCAGTCTGTAAACAATCGAGTCTGGACTAATAGTCTCAACATCATAAGCTATGGAAAAGAAGCTGGGTTGGATTCCCAGATATGTTTTTTGACTATGTTGATAATAGTGGTTTGTAGTTACATGTAAGAAACGCATCAAATTTTGCTTATATTCATAATTTTACAAGAATAACACTCATCCACTCAAAAGCATGAATACACAAAAGCAGTTGTACTAAATATATACTACTCTGAACAAGTTGAAGAACCCATATTTCGTATGGCTGTAGTTAATCTGTCACGGCTGCAAGCTTCCTTTGAATATTACATCGATGCCAGATGTTTCCATGCACCAGCGGGATAACATTACAGGGGATATTAGAAGGGTAAAACTCTAGACTTGCACAAGTCTCTAAGGTAAAAATTAATAGTTTAAATGATCATTTCTATAAAATAATAAATTACAGATCTAGACATGCCTCTTTGAAAGGCAGAATTACTATACATGCATGGGCTCAGCATACAGGACAGCCTTGGTGCAAGGCTAGCATATCCTATACTTGCCAGCTTATCACTGTATTCAGCTTCACTGATTTGTGCTTCAAGCTGAAAGTACACCAGATGGCTTTCATTACTGGAAACATTTAACAAGTTTAATATCTTTACTTTACTTTTCATTTGTGGAATTATGGTGGACTAATTAATTAGTAACGAAATAGTGTATCTGGGCTGATGTAGCACTTCTTGTTTAGCTGAATTAACGACCAGTCGTCACGGTCGACATTATCGTCAATGTTGTAATCAGTTGGTTCTGTCCTTCATGATCTGGTAAATAATTTACACGTAAATTTGTCTGATAGTTCATGGGTAACAAATGTCAGTTGCAAGCTGTGGTAGGTTTATACAAAAAAGTCCATTGAGTGGCTAGAGTTGGTTTAGGGATTTGCACACAGTGTTCAAGGTTTTATCTGTGGGAACTGAGTAGGAATAGGCAACAGTTTCCTGTAACCAATATCTGATGCTTGTTGTGGTACGTGTGTTCAAAAAGGTCCACTGATTGGCTAGAGTCAGAGGAGGGATATGCACAAAGTACTCATGGTATTATCTGGGAGAACTGGGTAGGAATATGAATTCACAATGCCTTCTGGGTAGGAATAGATCCTCAGCATCTTCGTCCTTGGTTTGTCCCGGGTGTTTATCTGTAGTGTGCTCTGTTCCCAGGACCCGTTCCCCACAGTGACCTCTTTTGTAGATAGATTTTGCACACTTCATTTTCACGAGAGTTTCAGTGGTAATTTGATAAACTTTCACGACAAAAGGTGCGTGCGTGTCCCTGAACCCCTAGTCTGGGTCCGCCTATGCTGGCGATTCAAGGATGTAGTGAATTTTTAAGAAAATACTTTTTAAAATAGAAAGAAATCCATCAATAAATTTACTAGATATGCAAAAAAAAAAGAGAAGGATGTATTGAGTTATTGCGTACTCTAAGAGGAGAACAGATTTGATAGGGAACAGATATGTCAAGATATCAGCTACTGGTATGTCAGGCCTAATGGTAACTACTGCCAGTATGTTAAGTGTGAAATTTCATTGTTCAGGTTCATCTGAATTTTGGACAACAAGAGCTTTAAAAACAGTCAGTCTATCAAGGGCATTGAGTGTAAAAATGCTTGAAAATTTGCCATGTAATGCAGTCACTTGCCATACACTGGGATCAACAGATCGTAGAAAAAGTCACCTCTTACAACAAGAACACATTGCTGTTCCACACATGAATGGATTAAATGTGATAATACCACCTGTGCAAATATAGCTAAACAAGCAGACAAAATGATACAGTAAGCCGTGGTTATTACAGTCAAACAAACCACTAATTTTAGTTTGTTACAACCTAAGTTCATCATAAGCATCTCAGCTAAATATAAAGCATGCTGTTTGTACCAAACAAACCGTTCTTTATATCCATCAATTAATTAAAAGCATGTTATTATGTGCATAGTTTTTCAAAATTCAAAATTCAGTTTTACGAAATACACACTCAAAATCCAAAATTCAGTTAAAATATTATCCTGGCTAGCTATTCTCGAAACGTTTGTAGCCCTACAGACTTCTTAAACCCATTCTTAACACATTGGCTATGATCAAAGTTAAGAATTCTTAGGGCTATGAAAGTTTTGAGAATAAGGGCCCTGGAGTCTGGACACCACACTTAGAAATAAATATTATACATTTTAAAACAACATCAGATTTATGCATCATCACAAAAGAGATGACAGACACGTAAAATGACCGACACATCTCCCCGATCTTACAAGACCTCCATTGGCTGCCAGTGAGACAACGTTTCCAGTTCAAGATCCTGGTGGTTGTCTTCAAATCGATGCATGGTCTAGCTCCTGAGTACATCAGTGAACTCCTATTCCATCTACACTCCAAGGAGAGATCTCAGGTCAAGATCATCCAGAGCACTTGATGTTCCTATGACCAGGAAAAGACACTATGGGGATAGATCGTTCTCCAAAGCCTGCCCCTGGCTCTGGAACCATCTTCCGCAGCACATTCAGAACATTGTCAATCTCAACCATAGAACATTATCCATAGAACTCGCCTCGTTGTTAATCTCAACCATAGAACCATATCCATAGAACTCTCCTCGTTGTTAATCTCAACCATAGAACCATATCCATAGAACTCTCCTCGTTAATCTCAACCATAGAACCATGTCCATAGAACTCTCCTCGTTGTTAATCTCAACCATAGAACCATATCCATAGAACTCTCTTCGTCAATCTCAACCATAGAACCATATCCATAGAACTCTCCTCGTTAATCTCAACCATAGAACCATATCCATAGAACTCTCCTCATTAATCTCAACCATAGAACTATATCCATAGAACTCTCCTTGTTATTAATCTCAACCAGTTTAAACGACAACCTAAAACCCACTTGTTCAACATAGCCTTCGCCTAAGCGCCTTTGAGCAATATTTTGGAACAGGCGCTATACAAATATTAACTTTATTAATTTATTATTATTTATAAAATGCACAGTTTAGGCCATTGAACGTTCAAGTCTGTGACATGGTCATTCTAAAACTGTCGCCATCTCAGTGAAAGGAGAAAGACAAACTTTCCAAACGGCAACTGCTTGTAGTCTAATCTCCAGGTGAAATGACCGTCACTGAAATTTGAAGACGGATGAAAAGTATGCTTGTTGTTTGCATGCCTTACCATCTTTCAGAATGCCCGTGGAATGCTTGAATAACCTGGAGGTCATCACTGGAAGTGATACCAAGTGAGAGGAATATACAAAAGATTACAGGGACCATTATGTAGTTTGGTCACGGTAAAGGAGGGGTTTATACATTAATAAGTGCATTTATAATGCGCTAAACTCCATTCACCAGATGAATGCTCATAGCGCTAACAATTAAAGCACAGCACATTATTACCCCGGATTACCCAAGCTGCCTGTGAGGCGCTGGAAGGTTAATACTCACATGACCTATCCCATCGGGTACCCATTTTCTGCTAGGTGAACTCGGGCAATTTTGAACAAACTCACCTGCCTAAGGTGAGACCACATGTATCACAACCATGAAACATTGGTGTTGATTATGGTACTAACTCAACTGAACAAATTTTGTTTTAGACTGATGATCTCTCTTGACAAGATGGATGCTACGAAAGTGTGGCGGATCCTGGTGGTTGTGCGTCTGCTCAGCGTCTTTTTGCCGCAGTCTGGGTATCTCCACCCTGATGAGTTCTTCCAGACCACAGAAGTTGTTGCAGGTACGTACAGAAGTGAAGTGTGTGGGGTAATTGTTACAAACCTCTAGACGGATGAGTTACCCCTACTAGACTGGTAACACATGTTATATTTGGGATTACACTTTCCTGGTAAATTACAGAATCTATTACTTTTATTAGGTTGAGTCCCGTCCAGGATTTGAGCCCACACTCTCAGAGTCAGGCACCTAATCACCAGCCCACAAAGACGGCCATAGGCTGGTGATTAGGTGCCTGACTTTGAGAGTGTGGGCTCAAATCACGGATGAGACTCAACCCAATGATTGATTCCAAGGACATGTCAGGTGATATCCTTGACGTCCAACTGTCACTCACTATAATGCTGTGTCTCTTCGTTACAGGTGATGTCCTTGATGTCCAACTGTCACTCACTATAATGCTGTGTCTCTTCGTTACAGGTGGTGTCCTTGACGTCCAACTGTCACTCACTATAATGCTATGTGTCTCCGTTACAGGTGATATCCTTGATGTCCAACTGTCACTCACTATAATGTTGTTTCTCTCCGTTACAGGTGATGTCCTTGACGTCCAGCATCACAGAACCTGGGAGTTCACATGGGAAAACCCAATCCGCACTATCCTGCTCCCCTATGCTGCTTATGGACCGGTCCTGTTCTTATTGCGTCTGCTGAATCTTGCCACGCCCTGTCTGGTGTTGGTGCTGCCAAGGCTCGTCATCTCAATCGCTGGCATCATTGTCGACAGCTGCACCTTTGACTTATGCCGCAAGTACAACAACAACGGCTACACCAGCATGCTGCTTTACGCAACATCCTACGTAGCATGGACATACATGACCCACACCTTCTCAAACTCCATCGAAACCATTCTGTTTTCCATCTTAATGGTTATGACAAGCGGAGCTTGTTCTACAATGTCGAAACAGAGAAGGGGAAGTCAGTGTTCATGGTGTGAAACTGCTCTCATTGCTGCCATCTTGACTGTTGGGATGTTCAATAGACCCACATTCCTCATCTTTGCATTTGTGCCTGTTATTCACTGGTTGTGGAATGCTGTTGCTTCTGAAAGAAGGTTTTCTGATAGGATCAATTATTTTGTTAGTCAATTATCAATCATGTCCATTGTTTGTGTCATGATTTCAGTTGTTTTTGTAGTTGTTGATACGTTGTATTTCAGGTACGAATCTGTCCGACATATCCCGAAAGATCTCGAGAATTGTGTGTTCAGTGACAAGAAGATTGAGTGTCTCAGGGATATGTACACTACGTACAAGCGGTCAATAGTTATCTCCGCTTACAACTTCTTAGTGTACAATTCTGATTCAAGCAACTTGAGTCACCATGGCAACCATCCCTTCTACTTCCACACACTGGTCAGTCTGCCATTGTTGTTTGGGCCGATGGTGATCTTCGTGTTGTGGCGACTTCTCAAAAACATGTTGAATGTAATGCTCGGTGGATCTCTCAAAGTCAACAGCGACTTTCATCTTGATGATATCTACCTCGTGTCCTGTTTTGCTTTCCCACTTGCCGTGTTTTCATGCATATCTCATCAAGAACCCAGGTTTCTGCTGCCACTGTTTCCTTTAGGAATTGTCATAGCAACGAAAACAATGACATCATTCAAAATGAAGAAGTTGATTTTTATGAAGTTCTGTGTGGTCAATTTGCTGGGTCTCCTAGTATTTGGGTTTCTACATCAAGGAGGGATTGTGCCCGGGATCTCGCACCTCCAGAAGAAGATCGCCTCTAATAAAGGTGATAGTCACGTGGTTTTTTATCACACCTACATGCCGCCAGAACATCTGTTCCTCCACCCAGAAGAGTCGGAATCAAAACTGTACATCTACGATCTCGGAGGAGCTTCCTTTGAGAAGCTTGAGAAGAGGATGGAAAGCATCAGAGTCACTGCTGCTGACAAAGGCGAAAGGAGTGGAATTTGGATCGTGGCACCTAAAACAGTTGTAGCAGACGTGAAAAAGCTGAATATCAAATATGGCACTGTAGACAAATATTGGCATCTAAGTATGGAAGATCCACCCAGAATGGTAGAGTGGTTCAAACGCAAGCTGTCGTTTTCTGAGATTGTAGGTGACTTTAGTCTTGTTGTGGCAGAAGTGAAGTCATGGAAGCTGTTCAAAGATGGTGACCAGACTAAGAAGAAGAGTTCCCGTTGATCACGTCTGTACTTCATTACCATCAACACATCATCCCTGCCATTGGAACACTTCCCATTTGTTTACAGCATCTGTTTATCATCAACGGGAAGGTTATTTGGGTATTACACAATCTACATCTTTTTAGTTAGTTTATGAAAACGACTAATAAAAAAACCAGAATATATATAAATAATTAAAATGAATTTGAACCTGTCTGCATTACAATTAGGTGAAATTAAAAACACAGAAGATTTTTTACAGCTGATTTAGTAAAAATATTGATATTGAAAATTAAAAAACAAGAAATATTATTTTACAGTTACACTTAAATGGTGGGGAAGCTATGAGATTGTTTTTTTTGTATTAGACCAGTATTTGTCGATAGGTTATTCTAAGTAGGTTTTCAACCATATTGAAATTTAGGCCAAATTTTGCATTTATCAAATAATATAAAATGAATGGTCTTATTTTGTGTTTAATAGAATAGTCCTGTCAGATGGGACACTGAAATCACATATGTCCATTTACTGAACAATTATTCCATTAGGAATGTTTTTGTGCCTGAATAGTTTGGCTTGAATAAATCAGAAAGCATTTTTTTCTTTTGCTGATAAAAGAACATTTGTTAAACAAATATAACTTTAGATATGAAACTTTATTTGTCAAACCATGGTTACAGAATGGAGTTTGTGTTATTTCCATGTTTATTTGATTCATTAAGTGAATAATATATACAGGTCATCCACAGTTATCAAACATATTGTCTAATGGTTGGTTAGGCAAATCAGGCCAGCTCTTGAAGTGTGAAGCCTCTCAGAGATTTCATTTTCATCAATAACCATTTTCTCAGGTTTGGTATGATTTAGAAAAATGAGTGGCACCTATCAGACGCTCAAAGAGTTAATAACATTTTCTTAAGTCATTTGCTTAGAGCTATTATGCTATCTATGGAATACGAAGTATTACAGGATTGGGGAAAGAGGCGTCTGGGGTGGTTGTATGGCCGGACCTCACGAAGCCGTCAGGCAGCTAATGACATATAGCATGGTATATTTACATGATATATTGACATCGTATATTAACATGATATATTGACATGGTATATTGATATGGTATATTGACATGGTATATGAGAACCATGACATGCTGGCAGCTGTTAGAGATGGGTTGTTTATTTTAGAGGTGGGGAATCTGGAATCGGGAGTGTCACCAACAAGTATGACAATCTCTAGGGGAGGGTTAGAAAATATAATACACCTATTTGTTGAGGGTCATGAAAAAGAGAACGTTTGCTTTTTGTCTTTTACAGGAAGTTTGAGAAAAATGGTTTATGAGGACAAAAATATGACAAGCATTACAGACGGAAACTATTTTCAGTACCAGTACATTAATGTTTTAAAGCAAACTATGGACACCCTCTTCCCTTGTATCCTCCACATCAAATTCCCTCCTGGTAGTATATAGATTAGACGGATGTCCTGTCAGAGGTCTGTCCGCTGTGAGACATTATTTGTTGTGTGGGAGATGGTATCCAACTAATCAGGTCAAGTACTGCTGACATCATAGCTCAGTTTACATCACAAAGGATCCCGGTGGCTATATTTAGCATACCC
The DNA here is from genome assembly GCA_008038995.1 of Haliotis laevigata. Taxonomy (NCBI): domain Eukaryota; kingdom Metazoa; phylum Mollusca; class Gastropoda; order Lepetellida; family Haliotidae; genus Haliotis; species Haliotis laevigata. The sequence continues at coordinate 46,907 of VKKT01003314.1, read as the reverse complement.
TCATTCAGACTAATGCACAATCTATGATAATGAGTGAGTCCATGTTATTTTCTATATTATCTAACACTGGAAATCAGGGATGGAGGTGGGGAGGTACCAGATTTTTTGTTTAGCAGCAGAATGTGAATATATAACTATAATGTCACAATCTACTGTTCTCGGTGATTACAAATATGCTTTTTTAAACCTGTTTGTGAAAGGTTTTTAGTTTTTAAATTTTTTTTAAAGCAACAGCCCAACATCAACTGTGACATTTTTGTTTTTTTAATTTTTTGGTTTTTTTTATTGCCATGAGCCTTGTGGCACATCTACAATATTGTCAATTGAAAGTATTCTAAATAATCCATCCTTCAGTCATAAGAATGAAGTTCACTATCCACCAAATGAACATTATTATGTAGTTTATAGCAGGAACAGTGTCTAAGAATACCAAATTAGAGATAAATGTCCAGTCAAGTAAATTGTGTTGAATTTAGTGGATGATACGGATCATACTGCCCCTGTAGGATATGACTGTTTCACCGCGGCTCAAAGTATTCATGAATTATGCCACTCCACTGCCACATGTGTAAGGGTGTAGCAGATAGCATAAGCTATGCTCAGTGATTCACACCTGTATTATTACACATACCAGAGATGATGTTGTGATGCTGCTGCTTGATAGACAGTCTGGGATAGGTAATATTTAGGCCAAACTAATGAGGTTTGTGTTTGGGCAAAGGATCCAAATATAGATCAATTTGTAGTTCTTTCAAAAAGATACATTACTGTTTATTTTTGTATTAAAAAAATAGTGAAACCTTTTTATAAACTTTTACGATGTACTGCTGGCCTAGCTGTGCACGACAGTATAATTTGTCAGGCAGAGTTGTTTCCCTTAGGTTTTCAGAGTTTGGTCCCTTAGGCAGTTGTGATCAAACTGATTGTGGGTTTGAATCCCAAACATCCCTGATGTTGTTTCTAGATTTGCCATCATGATACCCATGCATTTATTTATTTTTCCAAAGTGGTATTGTATTTTCTTCACACATCGACGGTCGTGCATTTACATAACTGATGTGTTGTTTCAGATAAAGTACACTCACTCACTATGAACTTCATATTAAATATAATTTATGTCGACCACAGTTATGATAATCTTCAGTCTAAGTAAGCTTACACTGCTATACTGAGTCTTACAAAACCTAGTAGAAGGTCGCGTCGCCTAACCTGTTGGACTGACCAATCAGAACACAGCTTACCAAATCGCTAACGTTAACATTCGAAAAAAAACGTTTGAACCTTTACCTCAAAAACTCCAACGATTCCGAATGCTATTTTCCGCATGATCGCTTCCGCGTGATACACGCAATGAGTAAACAGTTGCTGAAAATAGCATTTTTGTCAATATTCAAGGATGTCATCTTGCNAAAATATAAGCAGATAGTAACCATGTCATTAGAAACCCATCAGCGTATATACTTCAGGTCAATTTTTTTATTTGTTTTATGCAGATTTTCGTTTGTTGATAGATCAGTGTCGGCGACCAGGGAGGAGAAAATTAAAAAAAATGTTTTGTAAGTTCCGCCAAACCATAACAAGTAATCATTGTTTGATTGGTTTAATCCAGTCAGCCAACACGTGTTTGATTGGACGGTCATAGGTCGCTCAAAGGTTAGCTGACGCGACCTTCTACAAGGTTTTKTTATACTCAGTATACCAGTATAAACAAATAATACTGAGTCTAAGTTTACTTAGACTGGATAATCATCAACTTAAAATGAACACAACTCACAGGATGTTCAAAGAACATGACCATACCACTGAATCTGTTCTCAGCTTCCTGGGGAGTATACATAATCAGTGGTAGCCAGTAATTAGTGGCGGTTATAGGGTTGTTTAGAGGTATTATACTGAAATCAGTAGTTCCGGCAGATGTAGAGCAATGTTAGCGATAATGCGCTGTAGACAGCGACAATATTCATGTAACTGGTGCTATTTGAACGCATTTTTACCATAATCATAATAATTTAGAGTTGTGTGCTTTTTCATGTTATTTATTGCATTCAACATTTACTCTTGAATAACGCTCTTACTAGGTTGTGTATTTCATGTTGCTATGAATATGTCGGAGGAATTCTTTTAGTTTAGAAAACGTTGATGGAAATAGAAATTATCAGTAGATAAAACTATTGTTTCCAAACAGTGCAACTATCATATCTCCAGATTTGGATGTAGACAAACACTTTGTGGAAAGGGATATTGGTTGTCACAGTTCTTTGATAGCGTCAGGACTGGGGTCTTGTGGAAGATGTTGAAGGTGTGAGGATCTACCACCACGAATGATGATGAAAACACGGGTTTGATTCCAAACGTGGTATGTGTGGCACCCATTCTTGGAGTGTCCCACTGTGGATGCTAAAATCAAGTCAGTTTCACTTTACTGACCAAGGTGGTGTCAGGTTCTGAAATCACTCTATAGAGTTGTGAACCTAGCTGTGCTAACATTTGAATCCATTTTGTTTGTACGTTCCTCCCATATCAAGCTCGCATGTCCATGTTTGCATTGAGCAAAAGTCACCCACTTATCACTCTTAGAGTGAAGCGTACATGCGAAGTTCACACACAGTTCTCTCCCTTGCTGCTAATGTGTTGAGCAGAATATGAGAACCCGTAAGTTTTTGTTTCTTGTATTTTATCAGATGAATCAGTAGAAAGAGTTTCATTAAATTTGTTTAAGTAAATAATTTGTTTTTCTTTGAAACAATGTCAAATCAATTTGCCTTTGTTTTTTGTATGTTGAAATATAAACTGACAGTAATGTGTTGGGGCTTTGGTGAAACAAACACAAAAACATTGTAACATATATTTTTTTATTTCTTTACAAAAATAACATACAATGTTACATAAATACATGTTTTGATTACAGCACTGAACACCAAGACTGCGGCGTGTCGATACCTTATGTATGTTAAATACAACTGGTAAATGGATATAAGGAAATAACTTTGTATGCATTATATTTTTCTATTTTATATTTTGTAATTACCCCCAAGTAGAAATATATTAGCAAAGAAGTGACCACACAAGACAATTTCTTTTCACACTGGACATATTTTGACACAAACCCAAATCTGCAAAATGCTGTTCCTAAACTTTTTTTCATGAGTATAGTTCACGTGTTGTGTTGTAATGCAATGTTGGTTGTGACAAACTTTAAATAAAGATGAGTCAGGACTGGTAATTTATTATCTTGGGGTAAGGAGAAAGGAACTACTTCTAAAAATGGGAGACGTAAAAATGTTACACAATATAGGGTGAGGAGGATTTCAGCAAAATGTGACACATAGTGATGAGACAAATACCTCGTGCCGCTAAAATCTGTCATTTTTGTAATAAATTACCAGTCCCTTGTAGTTTCAATAGTTGTGATCATGTGCACGAATTTGGTTTGCTTCGTCTTGACACTTTTAGTTTGAGTTTCTGTGAATGTTTGATGTATCATGAAACTGTTTATGTATCAGTACACCTAACACTGTCCGACATGACACTAGGGCTGCAACGATTCGGCCACACCTCGATTTGATTCATTTGATATTGGATCCTGGATTCAATCATTTTTTATTTGATTCTTCATAGAAGTAAAAAACATCAGATTTTATTTAACTCTCGGGGTTTTTAGCGTGAAATCCATTGTCAATTTGCCGATGTCTACTAACAACAATTCTCATTCGATAATTAGCCCAGCGTCAACCAATCATGTTTCGCCCGATTTCAGTGCTCGAAACTGCTCGAGTTGAGTCAAACTTATGTTCTGGCTGTGGAAATAATTTAAATAGGTATTCAAATGTCGAATCGAAATAGTGATAATGGTTATGGAAAATGGAAACTAATGTGTCAGATTCGATTTTAGATGAAGCAAACCGAATTGTTGCGGCCCTACATGACAGTGTCTATACTTAATGTACTGCTTATGCTAGTGCTAAGTATGTAGATCACTTTATATTAAAGAACAATCACAAAATAAAGGTATACAATCAATCTCACATTGTTTATTATATACTATCTGACAACAATGTCAAATCAGACTGTATTGTTTTCACTTTAGCCCAGTGGGTAAGGTGTTACTCCTCAGTCCTGGTTTGATCCCCCAGATGGGTACAATGTGTGTAGCCTCTTCCTGATATATTCCTGTACATAGCTTAAATGTCAACTTACTCACTCTGAAAAACAACCAACATTTACATATGTCTTAGCCTTATTTCAACCCAAATAGTTATCTTCAAAGGTGTTGAGTAGTATAACAAATGTTTAGCAAATGTTGAGTGGTATAGACCAGCCCGAGAGTTAAAAGGAATTACAGACGACCTGTTCTGAATGATTCGCTGGACCCATTCAACCATGGGCTGAAGGTAATAGGTACCCCGGTATTCACTATTACGGAGTCAAACACTGTTGAGTTGAACTTAGTTGTCTCAAAGTATAAGCTTGGCACCTGTGTATTCCCCGCACAGGGATCACTATGTGGTTGTGTTGAACCTCAGACAGATTGGGCTAGAGTTGATTTCAACCAACCATGTTTGTCGTAAGAGGCAACAATGAGGTGGTCAGGCTGATGACTTGGGTGATTGCATATCTTCATATCTCATTTGTTGTTTAATGCTGCACTCCGCAATATCCCAGCTATATGTGGCAGTATGTAAATAATCAAGTCTGGACCAGACAATACAGTGATCAACCGCAAGAGCATCAATCCCAATTCAGATACAATGACCTGTGCCAACCAAGTCATCGAGCCTTACCATCTCTGACCATGTAAGTTGCCAGTTACAAAAAGCTTTGGTTGGATATTTTAAACAAGTACCGTAAATACACTACACGTGTCTCTGTTTTCTTTGGTTTGTTTAACGCTGCACTCAGCAGTATTCCAGCTATATGACGACAGTCTATATTTAATCAAGTCTGGACCAGACAATCCAGTGATCAACAGCATGAACATCGATCTACACAACTTGGATGACATGTCTGACCATCCAATCCCGTTAGTCACCTCTTACGACAAGCATGGGTTACTGAAGACCAATCCTAACCGGATCTTCATGGTTTCTTCATTAGTCAACGATGTGTGTGTTGATTATTTACATGCTACCTTGAGAAGCATAAAGCAACAAACATTTAAAATTAAAGAAAAGAATGGAATCTGAACCAGACATCACTTGGTGTGTCAAACAAACAGTCAAGTTTCATTGGTCAACTGTCCTTGAGATTCCACTGAACATTACAATTCCTCCATGTGTGGTGTTCACCAACACTGACGTCCAACGTGTGGCCATCACCAATGACCGTCCATGATACTGGACTGTGAGACAATAAAAGGCAGATCAGGTATTTGTAAATACAGATATAAAATCAATAATAATGTTTTATAAGTATAAACTCAGTAAATATGAATCAAACTACCTTGACAATACAATTAATCATTCATGATATTAGATATATGGTAGTGCTATGGTGTTTTATATGACACTTGGTTCATCAGGGGGGGAAGTGGAATAAAATTACAATTTTGTACTGAGTCACTTTGTTAATAACTGATATTGTCGATAAGACATGTATAAGCAAACTTGGCCGTTAGGGCAGGGGAAGTAACTCTGTTAGACAGCATCCACAATACCATTGTTTTTATTAAAATGTTACCTTCTTTACCTTGAACTCACAACTTTTCAGATCTCACTTTAAAAATTAAATGTTTCTACACATTTATGTTATTTTAGTCTTCACTTCTATTCTCACCCTTTAGAAAGGAGAAGTGTAAACCAAACAATTAAAGTGTAAACCAAACAATTAAGGTGTAAACCAAACAATCAATGTCTGACCACAATATGTAGTGAGGAGGATAGTATTTGCAGCATGGTGTGCTGGGAAAACTATATACTTAATAACTGTTGATACTGCCACCCATATTCCGAAACCATACATGAGACATATTTTCTTAAAATATCGCTTAAATATGAATTAACAGTTAAAAAATAAACTCAATTTTAGAGTTATATGTGCCCATAAATGGTACAGTAAAATGACTGCTGAAGTTTGCAGTATTGAGTTAATAAAGAAACAACACCCAAGTCACCTACACCCAGCTACATTACAAGTCACCTAAAAGTTTATAAGTACAGGGAAACAATCCAATAAGCTTTGCCGCATATTTCAATGGATGTTTGACAAAACTGTCAGCTGGTATCAATGCAATATTATTATATAAATGCAATGTTCAGATGAACTTTGAAGAAGAAAAATGATATGAGACATAATTCAAGTTTGACCAGATTTCTAACAGCATTTTGTAGGTGTAAACAGTATCAACATCGATGCCTTCACTGCATCAGCAGTAGTTACCTCCCTTGACGAGTAGAATGGAAATTTAAAACACTTCAGCTGCCTTTACACAAGTGTTCTCCTCTGAAAGGAATACACAAATCTGATCCTCATAATGTCAAGAGTATATTTCGACAGAATGACATCTGATTGGAACAGTACATTCAGTGTCATTATTGAAAGGTCTCCGAGGTATGTATGGCATAGAACATGAATATAGACAAGCTCTTGTCACGTGACTGCAACAATGTGCCTTGGTTGAAGAACATGTTGTTTATGTAACCCTTTTGGATGCTTTATAGATTTGGTTGGTTGGTTGGTTGTTTAATGCCACACTCAGCAGTATTCCAGCTATAAGGCGACGGTCTGTAAATAATTGAGTCTGGACCAGACCATCCAGTGATCAACAGCATGAACATCGATCTACACAGTTGGGATATGATGACGTGTCAACCCAGTCAGTGAGCCTGACCACCCGAACCTTGTCGCCTCTTACGACAAGCATTTTATAGAACTTTAGAAGTGGAAGACTATTGAAAACAATGAAAAGATCAAGATGGAAGGACATGACATCTGAAGACAACAATGCATGAAAATTTACAGTCAATGTGGATACAAAACCGTTCTTTTGTGAACTGCACTCTTGGCAGTTGATAATGCAAAGTTATTTTAAGATTTTATCCCTCATTACCTCCTTGACCCCCTCCACAATGACACTGAGTTCAGGTTTCCTGAAAATGGCATGAACATCAGATCAATAAATGGCCATCTCAGATGTTGTCAGTGATGTTGAGACATTGCTAGACGTATCCATGGAAGATTATCACCATGTGTAGTGATCAGACATGGGTTCAGTCTGTGTCTACATCATCTTCAAAGCTGTCACTGTCTTCGTCATAGTTGAACTCTTGTTCATCCTGTCTCCCGTACTTCATGTCTTGGGTTGCTACTGGCGACAGAAGAGCGTCTCCAGCACTGGCAACCGGACTACTTCCACTTCCATTCCGTCGCACAGGAAGTCCCGAAACACGGGGAATCCCTGTCCGGCGCGAAGGAAGTGGCTGACTCTTCTGAAACGTCATGATACAGTGGAGGTTCCTACCAACCTTCTTCGTCTTCTTCTTCTGCAGCCCACGGTACAGACGACGGATATCCAGGAAGTCAGGTGACTGGTTGTTCAGATCTGTGGAAATGTCCGACCATCTGGGAACAGAAACAATGAAACTATAGAGACCACCAGATATTGCTGTCATTGCTCACAATGTGCAGATCCATACTTGGAGCTCAGTAATCAATCAATAATCAATAGTAATTGTAATCTCCACCAACAACGGCACATGATCATACCATGGTGCAAATGAAACAGGAAAGACGATCGAACATACTTCCTGTTGAGACACGCACGTGACTATGTTGTTTACACTGCAGTTCAGACAGTCAGGAAACTGCATCATTTGGTTATATGTCTTGATTTAAGAAACATAAGAATAAGAACCAGAAAGGTTTATTTGATGTTTCATTTTTTATGAATATCGATAATATCGATAATTTGACCGATTATTTTATAACCACTCTAGCACTACTGTCAGATCAATCTGTTTACTTGTTGTGTCCATATGGAATATAGGATTTGAACCTCTTGAAGCAATTGTTTGTCATCATTGGTGGGAACAAGCACATGAAATACTAGCTTCATGAGCATGTACTAGTGACGTGGATATGTGTGCTATATAAATATCATGTAATAATAATAAAAATGATCTACTGGGGGCAGTGGGGTAGCTTAGTGGTTGAAGCGTTCTCTTGTCATGCCGAAGATCCAGGTTCGACTCCCCATATGGGTACAATGTGTGAACCCATTTCTAGTGTCCCCCGCCGTGATGTTGCTGGAATATTGCTAAAACTTATACTCACTCATTCACTCACTCATGATGTAGTGGTTTCAGAAAAGATCACACACACTGGTTGGTGTACAAACTGGACATGACGTAAACTCACTTGAGATTCAGTGAGGTGAGGTAATAGAGAATTCTTGTACAGGTAGGTAATATTCTGACTAGTCACCTTTCACCTCAGATTCTCTGTGTTGTCTGTTGTTTTACTACCCTGGTGATGACTTCATATGAAGTGAAAGAATACTATTATTCTAAACAAATACACGACAAGTGTCTATGATTTGTCTGTTGCTTCACGCTGCACTTTGTCAACCAACCAATGCTTGTCCTAGGAGGCAACAATGAGGATTGGGTGGTCAGGCTGATGACTTGGGTGATTGCGTGTCTTCATATCTTGTTAGTTGTTGCACTCAACAATATTCCAGCTACTGTACATGGTGACAGTCTATAAAATATTCGAGTTTGGACCATACAATTCAGTGATCAACATCATGAGCACAGATCTACACAAATGGGATGGCATGTCTCAACTAAGTCAGCAAGCCTGACCACCCAGTTCCCATTAGTTGACTCTTACAACAAGCATGGGTTGCTGACAAGAAATTCTAACCCGGATCCCCCAGGAGATTTTTTTTTTCAATCTGCAACAATTTAGTCTTTATTATTTTATATTTGGAACTCTCCAGTTATATATCTGTTGGAGTTAATAAATCAGATAAAGCTTGTTTGAATATTTAGCTTGCTCGTACGAAGAATTTTAGACGTCTCAACACTGATTGTCTGATAAGAATTTAATCTGAGGTATCGTCTTGAGGAGTCCCCAGTCCTTCATGCAGACAAGTATTGTAAAAGATTTCCATTTGCTGAAGAGCTGAAGAGTGCCTACCTTTTGCAGTGTATGCTGGGATGGCTTGCGCTGGGGTCGCCGATCAGTATCCATGTGTTGACCTCCTCCTGAGGCAGGGGCCCACTGACATGGAAAAAACACAAGAAAATCATCAATGAAAATATGCCCGTTATACCTCCTAGAGATATTCCTTCAGACACACTGATTATATCCTGGTCGTGTGATGTGATTCGCATCTCCATCCATATATTCCTGTATCTAGATGTGATACAAATTTCACTCCCTTTTCAAAACATGTCAATTGCTACTTCTGTAAATTTGAAAATGGCTTGTGTAAAAAACAATTTGGAAAACATTGATATCATATACTGCAAATAACATACTAAGAACATTCTGATTGTTTCATATAACTACAGTTTACAGAGCTAGGAAACATTTCATCAATGTACGTTGAATAGAAGTAGTTCCTGCTTAGTAACTTTATTTGCATATTTATTTTCACGATATCAGATTTGGTATTAATATATGGCTAACACCAGCCTCTGTATGATACACTGAGTTACCTATAGGCAGCGTCTGCTCGTAGTGGCGTGTCATCGTAGCCTATAGGACAGAAGTAGTGGTTCTGACAGTGGTAGATGTAGGCAGTGTTGGGGTCCTTCAGTCCCGTCTTCAGGTTTTGGAGAGCGTCGTCTGACGTGACCCCAGATGTCCGGTTCTTTCCGTTGGGTTTATACATGTAGTAACAGCGCCCTTTGACCTTGAAATGGTCATTTAACTGACGGAACCATCTGTGAAAATTAAAACAAGTTCTGTCAGTTTGAAGTTCTAATTAACCAATAATGTAAAGATGAGTTCCATTTGCATATTTATCTTTAGTCTACATCTGTTGTATGCTCAACATGCTGTTGTCTCTCCAAGGAATTCCACAACAAAATGGGTCCCCAGTACCTCTCTCTCATGAGTTCAAGGACAGGGCCTAGATTTCCGAAGCTCTCTTAGCTCTAAGATAGTCGTAAATTAATGTTAATGTATGGCACTTGCGATTACCTTAGCACTAAGAGAGCTTTGAAAATCTAGGCCCTGGATATGCCCCCAGTCTCCAATACTCTCTATCCCCAACT